>DWAJ01006519.1:0-10287 GCA_018238005.1 Eurema mandarina | reverse complement strand
GCAAGCTACATGCGCACGCGCAACCTACACATTAAAAATGTCTAAGTTTAACAGTGTTATAGTTCGTTAGTTAATTGAACTATTTCATACATTAAAAAGCTAACCCTTGAAATATAGTCTTTGTACATATTGTTCGTAACATTCGTTTATATTAAATTATAACCACGAAATGGATGCATAAAGCCACCAGGTTCATTGAATAGTATACAATTAATAAGGCAATTCACAATACATTGACTACATAACACGAACAAAGCCGAACATGTACCGGATAGCAATCAATCCGCTCACAAACGTTGGCTGCAACCGCAACCGACCGACCGCATGTCACACATACATATATTGAATTTCACAATACTGAATTCAGCGCGGCGTAGCTTACTTTGATTAATATAAGTTAAACATTTTTTTTTATTTACAACTCAAGGTCGTTAATTTTGTTTTCTAATCATCCATTTAAACTTTTAAGATCCTGATACTATCAAAGAAAATTAACAGTGTTCTCCCTTCCTGATATCATACTCTGATTTCGAATGAACCATTTCCAAATAAGACTCTACTAGCTTATATTGAAGAAGTAAAAATGTTGAATCAAAATACTGTACGGACATAAAACCCGATGAAATATCACAACAAAATATATTACCCGTGGCATTCAAATAATCCATATACTGTTGTTTAAGTCCTGCTACCGCAGTTCTATCGACTTTCTCCGCCAGGCTTATAGCGTCAGTCCATCTGTTGAACTGCTTGTACATAGCTATGGCCAGCTCCGGTTTCCCTGCTTTACGGGAATACCATTCCTCTGCTGTAGCGAGATCTCCTGCGAATATTGCTAATCGGGCTTGCACTAGTGGACTGCGTAACCCTAAAAATAAGACGAAGATTGTCTTCTTTAATTAAGATATTAATATTCATAATATGTACACATTACACACCCGATATTCATTACCTCATTTCGTTTCTAATTGTTTCTATCACGATCACAAAAGTAAAATTATATGCAGGCATGATAAAAATATGCAAATATAATCGTTTAAAAAACATTAATTACATTTATTTAAACCCCACAAAATCACAACACGTCCCAAACAAAAAAATACATCAATAAATAAAACAATATGTACGTTGTCAAAAATATTTCTAGGTACCTGCATTGATATCTCCTTGCCCCTCGGACGTCGCCATTTTGATGGTGGCCTCCAAATAGAACGTTCGTGCATCGTCACCTACGCCTTGATAACATTTAGCTGCCAACTGAACATTTTTATTTGTCTTTACAATATTCAATTAAAATACATATACATAAACAGCCCTACGACAATATTCCAAGAATCTTCAATGCATTAATTTATAATGTACCTAATAAGCACTTTGAAACAAAATATTTTTAACAAAGCAAGTAACTTAGAAATAATCATACTCTTACTATTTATCGCTCTTAGTTATCTTGTTATAAATTTTAATGTTAAGAATTCGTATGATTTAGTATTCATTTGTGTTATGTCTAATAAGGCAGTCAGTTTTAAGCCTTATTTATGTAAAATTATAGACGTATAACGCACAGACTGATAGTCCTTTAATAATCTGTAACCCGTAAGTAAACCACAACGTTACAACCACAACAGTATGTTAGTGTAAAAAGCACGAATTTTGTTGTGAAGTAGTCTACTTTGAAATGGCTTCACTTTACGTGCTCATATGTGTTATTATTGTAGGTGTAAGTGCTATATAAAGTTTGTATAAATAAGAGCAACCTGAATGTCCTGTTGCTGCAGCGCGGTGTCGGCGAGCTGGCGCCACAGCGGCGCGGCGCCGGCCGCCCGCGCCGACTGCAGGTACTGCGCGCACCCGGACAGATCGCCCTCGCGTATCGCGTTATCTGTTATATTACCCATCATAAATAAAGGTAAACTAGCATTATCCAAACCTTAATCTATAATATAAAAATGAATCGCAAAATGTGTTGGTAAGCGCATAACTCGATAATAGATGAACCGATTTACATAATATTAATATTTTTTTAGAATACTCCTGGATGTGTGAGGATGGTTTTTAAGAAAAAAAAAGTAGGTATAGGGTATAAAGTTTCGGGTAGGATTAGTACAGCGTGAACGAAGTCGCGTTGGGCCGGCTAGTTCCAAATAAAGTCAAAAGGGGCAAACGAACAGGCAAGCCAGCTCATGGTAAGTTGTCATCGCCACCCATGAATACACAAACATTTAAACGTAATTTTTCAGTAAAAAAATATTACTGTACATGTAATCCTATACACAATCTTTTCAATAGTCAAATTGTATGACATTACCGAATAACCTTACAAATAATTTACGAAACGTAGTGTACTATGTAACTGCTCCTACTGGTAGACTGCAGCGTCACTCAACATCAAGGAACTATTAGTCAAGTTCCAACCTGTATAGTAAATGGATACTCACTAAAAGCAAGTCTATGTTCATCGAGCATCACGTAGGGCAGCTGTCCCCCGTCCAGCACCACCTTCCGATCGACCACCTCGACCACCACACCACCTCCACACTCACACATTTCCACTGAGCTGGCCTCCCATCCGCTGTACCTGTGTACATATATTCAAAAAAGCTTGTGTTATGGCAGCTAGATAACTGTGCAATTTTCTTCTGTGAATACATACCTACAATACATAGCAAGACCAAGACCCAAGAAAAATACAAATGTAAACTAAAAATATATTTTTCCGGTGTGGGGAACGAACGAACGATCGAAGGGTCGTTCGCGCAGTAAGCAGATTTTGCTACCACTGCTTGGCGCAGTCAAAATATTTTTATGATCGTCGACATATATAAATATTTTGTTTTAAAACTTCAATATAAGTCATAATTTTGCTGGTTAGCAATTTTACATCAGTTACACGCAGGCTATAATAAAATTTTAAATACAAACTTTCAAGCTCTCCAGAAACTATTACGTAGTATTGTTTCTTCATTTCAACGTTTTTAACTAACAACTTATAAGTCTAACCTATAATATATAATATCTTTATAACTAATATCTACAATTAATACTATTTTTTTAAGAACTTACCAAATCAATAAATGTGTAGGCGTTTGCGCTACAATTGCGTCGCTATTTTCAATCCATTGAACGAAGCTGACACCGCTTGCAATTATTTCCTACATAATTAAAAGTATAGAAATTAAAGTATAAGAAAAATTGTAAACATTTTGAACATTGCTTTTCTTTACTATGTACAATTTCATTTTAAAAGGTTAATTTAAATAAATTTTGTTTGTTACGTAAGTGTAAAAAAAATAAGGCCTGGTTTTACGCAGGCCGAACCACCAATAGTCGTACTTTAAAACTCCTTACGAACAATTTATTCAGATAAACACGAATTAACGCACATATCACAAAAAATAGTTGCAGAACCTGTAGGTTTATGGGCATCTATGTTTTTTTTTAGTAAAAGTATCTAGTGCCCATAAAGAATTTTTTAGTCTTTATTTGCGATATTTATTACATAAAAATGACAAACTTCGACTTTATAATAGAAGTATTTAAGATAACTTAAAACCAGTATAATCGCGATAGTATATTATTAGTATACCTTATCGCCGGTATCCAGCCGTAACAAGGCTAGCCTCCGGCGCGTGTCTCTCAGCAACAGCAGGTATCCGCTCTCGTTCAGCTCTAGCCAATCAATCCTGGTTTCATGCCACCATTGCCCTAACTGGACCCCTATACAAATACCCCAGTTCTATAAATATTCACTGACAAATTTAAAAAAAATTTTTAAGAAGAAATTCGTACAATATGTTAAAATAAGTAGATAATAGGTAAATACAGTATTTTGGACATTACCAACTCCGCTAAATTAATCCACTACCTTAGAAATTCCATCAGGACAGAATAATGCATTATTACTTTCGCAATGCGTTGAATTAAGCTAGTAACTGTAAATTTACAATAAAAACTTTAGCTACCATTTTATCATTTCATTAATAAATAATAATTAGTATATTAATTATAAATTTAATTAACAAATGTAACATTCGTTAATTTAATTTAATGCGTCGTACCTAATATTATCGAATATTGGTATCGAAAATATTCTATTCTTCGGAAATAAAAATACGAGTAGAATTATTTAAAATTCTTCACTAGATAGATAGATAGATAGTGGTTGGCATCATCATTATCATTACATAGTCAAGGTACAATAAAACAAAGTCATTAAACCTACGCAACCATTTTCTGTACTATATTTTTGTATCAAGAGTGTTTCAAGACGAAGTTTTACAGCTATAATACATGCATAAATGTACGTATAGAAGCGGTATCCGATTCCCGTGTAAGATTGGTAAGACAAAGCTCGCTCACCAGTGACGAGGTCCACGACGGCGAGCGTCTGGCGGTCGAGCAGGTAGGCGAGGAGCTTGCGGTCGGCGCGCGCCGCCTGCTCGTTGATGCGCACGCTCAGCACGTGCGGGTTCACGCGCTCCGTGCGCACCTGTGCACGTGTTACTGTACTATAAAGTATTATAAATACACATATTACAGTCAACAGTTAGTAGAGCCATTCCGTTAAACTGAATTGGGCCGGCTCACCAGGACCACAGATAACCAGCTGCAAAGTTAAGTAGTGGCATCTCATTTATTACACTATTAGTAAAAAAGGAGTATCAGAAGAACATTAAAACCAGAAGGATATAATAATAGCAACATATAGAAGATGGTGGTTTTTAGATAAAAAAACGCTCTACCGCTAAAAATATTATACACCAATTGAAATTGGCCATGAAGAAGTTCATACTAGAAAGACAATAAAATGTGTACTCGTATACAAATTCCATATGGATAAAGAGAATTCATTTATAATCGTAAACAGACTCCTTAAACGCTTAAACCGTGCTTGGTTTTATCTCAATATAGGTAGCACGTACCGTATGAAGTATTTTATCGAGTCCATATTCGACGACGCTGAGCTCGCCGGCGCGGTGCAGCAGGCAGGCGCCGCCCGCCGCCGCGTAGATGCGCTCGCCGCTACCCGACCACGGTATCTAGTGTTGTGTTCACTTACAATTATTATTATTAATTATTTATTACTAGCTGTTGCTCGCCGTTGATTTGTTTTTCCATTATTTCTTCGCTCCTATTAGTCGCAGCGTGATGTTATGTAGCCTAAAGCCTTCCTCAATAAATTGTCTATTCAATAGTAAAAGAATTTTTCCATTCGAACCAGTAGTCCCTGAGATTAGCGCGTTCAAACAAACAAACAAACAAACAAACTCTTCAGCTTTATATAGTTGTAAGTATAGATTACTCAAAATACCATTTATCATGTATTAAAGTACTTTAATTTGTACGCAATGATCTCCCTATTACAATTTTGTACTCTATTATTAATATTATTTCTGAGATGGCTGTCATGATTTTTTTTGTGTGAAATCGTTTATTTTCAAATAAAGGGACATTTCTTAAACACAGAAAAAAATGAAGCAAGGTACAATATCTATCTATACTATATTTTAAAATAAACGTTATTATCGATACGTTACCTCACTCGTCAATCCACGCGCAATGTCGCACAGTATTAATGTACTAGCTGTCCTAATAACTGCGTACCAGTCGTTCCCTATAAACATTTAACATATTTCTTTAGCAATTTTTTTTTCATCAATCAGATTTATCTATATCCCACCTTTTTTATACCCTCCTATTTATAAATAAACTTTCTCCTATTTTTTAACATTAGCTTTACAAATGTGCTTCGATTAAGTACGGTTACCATCAAACGTATTTCCTGCCTTACGTCAATATAAAACGGGGCAAACGAGCAGTCGAGCCACCTGATGAAAAGTGGTCATCGCCGCCCATCAACACTCGCGGAGCTTGACAGCTCTGGAGTGGGTTGCCGACCTTTTAAATGTACCAGGTAAATTCCCGACCCAATAATAAATTAAAAAAATATTAGAGTTTATTAGCTAGAGCATTTACGCATACTAGGTACCTATAAATGATGTTTTGTAAATGTCGGCGATATATATATTAGAGTATAGTAGGTACCTATAAATCGTATGGTGTAGATGTCGGCGTGCTTGGAGGTGACAGAGAGTGGCGGCGCGTCGCGCGACACGCGAGCCAGCAGCGCCTGGCGCGCGCTCACGTGCTGCACCGACACCGCGTCGCGCCACACCCAGCACCTGGAGTATACGTTAGCGTAACACCAATACCGATAGATCGTGATATTATAAAAACGTCTGCTTCATCTGTCATTTTATATGTTATAGTCAAAACTGGTACGATTTGACAGTTCGCCATACAAATCTGTCAAAATTACTAGACTTGAAGCTTAAATAGACTTGATGCTTAAATTTGATTTGCATATGAGTATTTGGCCGTTAGCCAAAATTCTAACTCAAAGTCTTTGGTCGCAGCCTAAATATTAAATTACCTACACAAAATGAAATTCAATTTAGCAACACTAAGAATAAGTAGTATTAAACATGAGCGCATCGCTTATTAAATTTGCTTGATATGCCCCTAAGACGCGCCAGACTCTTATATCTAACATAAAGGGCAAGGCACAGACTTCATAAGTATTCAACATAGGTAGAAATTGAACGCAAAATGACTGACTTAAGCACAGCTTCCAGTACAATAACAGCGCCGGTCTGCGAGGCGACCGCGAGCTTGGTCCCGTCGCCGCTCCACGCGAGCGCGCGCGCCGCGTACACGTTGCCCAGCGGTACCGGCGACAGTTCTACTGCACCAGGCTCCTTCATTTCCCCGATCAGACAACCGTCGAACACGCCGAATGCTACCGTCTTGATTTAAAAAATGTATCGGTGTGGATTATGCAGCAAACGGTCCAGCTAAGACTTAAGCCTAGATTCTTATAGTTTCGATTTGGGTTTAAAACTATTTTCATTTTATATATTTTCTTAATTTAAATTTTGTTTTTATTTTCTAAAATAGCATCTATACAATAAAAGAAGCAAAGTAACACAGTTTAAGGTTTAAGCTATCCAATTTAAATAAAACCACAATATGGATATCATAGCATTAAATTAACTTTTTAAACTAAGACTAAGCTTATCACAGCCTTTAGTACCTAAATTTGTTCAAATAAGAAAATAACCTATTGCATTCGAACACTTCCCTACACGAAATATATTTACCTGTCCAGAAGGGCTAGGGGCCACGGCGACAAAATCTTTCCTGTCCGGTGGTAACGTCGGCTCTATATTGCGTATCAATGCGCCTCGTTGCGCCTCGTACACCGCGATCCTTCCGTCACATGAACCAACCAACAGCTGTTTTGTAAAGTTATTTAAAATAAAAAATTCGCCGATACGATCAACTCGGTACTCAACTTCAATATTTTGGGATATGTTAAACGTTACAACTCACAAAATGGATCGCTATAATGTTCGTTTTTCTCGCTTTAAAAATGCATTAGAATAATTATTATCAATTAGAATATATTTTGTATTAAATAACCAATCTAGTTTCTTAAATTATTTACCTACCTATTAAATTAATCAAACTTGCTTCTTAAATATTTCTATCAATCGAATCAAACCTACCTTAGGAAATGGATACTTACATACGGCATCATCAATACAAGTGCAGTTGGCGGCAGAGCATATCGGAACAGAAGCCTACCATTGAGATACACCGTTCCATCCACGTGACCTGACGCTAAGCTAGCATCGCCACCACGCGTGAGAGACACACAACATGTTCCCGCGGTCCACAGACTTGAACTCTTGTTGCTTTTACAATCCAATTGTCTAAAATAATACAAAACCCATGTTGTATAACATAAAAAGCTAAAGAGTTTGTTAGAACTTGCAAATCCGTGGTCCGCATGAAGCTTTTTCTAAATTCGATCACACATAAACTTTGGAAAATACTTCCTTTATACAATATGTAGCCACATACATACAAGAGTGAAACTGATTATCTTAGCTATTGAAATAAAATATACACCATCGTCGCCTTAATTTAAAATTTAAAAACACCATATTATGACCATCTTAATTAAGCATCTTAGTTAAAAACAAACCTTATCTTCCCATCGCTAGTTCCAGTGAAAAATCCGTTTTCAGCAGGCAAAAGGTGCAACGGCGCTCCCGTGAGCGGGAACTTATTACAGATCACTTTCTTGCCGCTCCAGTCGGCACCAACTCGATACACAAACACCATGTTATCGCTTTGAGCCACGCCAAGAAGTTCAGAATTCTCGCTGAATACTATACCTATAATTATTTAAGTGAACTATGAAATTTTTGATATAATAGTTTTATAGATAAAGAAATTAATATTAATAAGCTGTTTTAAATTTGAACGATTTTTTCTTCTAATACGGTTTTCTTCTAATACCTTAATACGGTGAAACCAAAAGAAAGGGTTTTGAAAGTTATGTACCTATGCTCGAACCTAGCGCTTAATTTACTGCGCCAACATGGCTGGCATAGCTATCAAAATTTAATGAGACAGGAGTAAACGCTTACATTCAACCCTCTAAAAAAACTAAACATTAGATACGTGGTGATAGTTTTTAAACCTTAAAGAGATCCAAGTTGTACTCTCTGGGAAAGACGAAAACCGGAAGAGAGTTATTGAATAAATTTAAGTTATTATTATTAACATACTAGTAATAACGTAAGACTTCTTTCCAGCAGCAGAATCTGCAGGCTTAGTACTGAATTTGTCGCGCCTTACGCCATCTCGATCAAAAAGTAGAATTAATCGCTCCGAAGTCGCCACTGCTAGCTTAATATTATTTGGAGACCAACTTATATCAGCAATTGGGCTTTCAGTATCCTGAAAAAAATTATACTGCAGCTTATCTCTTTGAAAATCTTAGATCAAAATAAATACGTTTTTTATACGTTTCATATTTTCCAATGCTTTAAATGTAGGTACAAAGGTGGTATCACAATATAAAAAGTCGTAAGTGAAAATATTTTTATGTTTTAAATAATTATATCTTTAACTTAATTCATTTTCATGGTTCTTTTATGAATTAAAGTGTCCAGAAATATTTATAATTTAAAAATACATAACAAACTGAAAAAAATGTTAACTTTACCTGAGACTCTAGTAAAGTTTTTACGTATTTCAGACGCATGTTATGAATATTTATAGCTTCACTTAAATGTTTACACGTTTTGTTTAAGTGTTATAAATAGTACTTATTTAAATTACAATGCACTGTTTCACAGACTCTGTTTACATTCAAGTAAAATAGTCGTTACCTAGCAACTACAATCAGGATATACGCGGCGAGCCAGCTATTAAAATAAAAATACTACTATTTAGGTTGGTATATTTTACTTTTATAATATGACGTGTGTGAATGTAATTTTTAAATTTTTCCGCGATTGTACAATAGAAAAAAAACTCATTTCTTCAAAAATAATAATTGAACAATTGGTGCGAGAAAGACAACACGACTGGGGAACCAATCAACGCTCGCCCACCCGACGATCACGCGCCCTGCGCGCCGTGCCGTCCCCTCGATACCTTATTTTTGACTTCTGCGCAGGTTTCGTTCAGCGCTAAAGATTCGTGACGCGACCTATATAGTAGTTTTTCAAAACAACACTAACATTTATTTATAAAGAGCATAATACATATAAGACCGAATTGAAATACCGCATCCTTTTTAAAGTCGGGTTAAAAGATATACAAGTACTTTATTTTTAACACAAATTTGTATGAGAACGAAGAGAGAGAAGCCATATTTATAGAGTTTCTATAGATATTTGTATTTGTGCTAATTGTCCTATAAATAGATATAAATAATTTTAAAACATATTACATCAAAATAATTTTGATGATTAATAAAAGTATTAAAAAAATTATAAACTTATAAGCTTATTATTTAGCTATATTGTTTATGTTAGCTAGATGATATTATTTATCCATTCGTATTCATTCGATTGTTTGCCATCTATAAAATTGAAGTAGTTGTGGAGTTTTGGCGGGAATCTTGCGGCGTCTATTTGAAATCTCGATTGAATATTCGTTTTTTGGTGCATAAAGTGATTTAATGTTTGATTGTGATAGTGATTCATGCAGTAAATTAGCTAATAAGAGTCCAGGAAATGAAGAATTTATTCGAGAGCGCATAGTAGCGCCGTTCCGATTGCTCCAAGATTCGTCGAGGATCTTCGTAAAGTTCACTATCACTTTACGAAGGGCAGAACGAAACGACTGACTGACTCGACTAAAGACGACTTGATGACGATTTTACTTGACTCATATCGACTTTTATCTTGACCACGTTGCCTCTTA
>DWAJ01006518.1:0-10287 GCA_018238005.1 Eurema mandarina | reverse complement strand
CCTGCTTATCTTTTAATGGCGCTACTATCATCGATGTTAAGAATACCATTTAGTAGTTAAGGAGGTGATTTACCCCGTATTGTGGCCTTAAATATTTAACATGCGTTTGAGTATTCGGCCATTAGTCTCTTATATTAGTTACGGGGTATTGTTAAAAATAGATGAAAAGTATTTTGAAACTTGATTTCCCGGATCTATTTGAAGATTAATATGTGCTTACATTTTTATAATTTGCCAATTTAATATCATGTATCTATGTTAACTATTACGATATAGTGGGTTATTGTATACAAAATAAAAAGTAGAAAATACATAATATATTATGGTTCTATTAGGTACATGCTAAAATTTTACAATAACATTTTCACAAAAAACTGTTTCTACTACAAACAGCTCGTGTTTTCTACATCCAGACGTGGTAAAAAATATGTAGTGTTAAAATAATTTCATATAACTTATTTAAGTTGAATATAGAATTGCATGTTTAGATTCTACTTGATTTCAAAATCTTTTTGACACCGATATTTTTCGGGAATTACGTTTCTTTATTTTTATTCAGGTAGCATTAATTTCTTATTAAGAACAATTTTAGATACACTCTTGTTTGCTAAACTAAATAAGCGTTTTGAGAAACTAGGTATCTATGTATCTTCAAACTTTTTTCAAAAGCTATCGTCAATAACTAAGTCAAAATCAAATAAATTCACAGAATTTCAGAAAGCCTTACTTTCCGAGCACTAAATTATTATGTTAATGTTAAAAATAAACGGTACAAACAACTATTCTGTTTAGTGGTGATTTTCAGGGTCATTTCCTAAAGCCGCGTCGGTCAAAACGATTGTCAATATTGAAATTAGAATAGTATGTTACAAAACGTTGCTTGAAGTCATGAGTAGTTAGACATCGAAGCTAATGAACGCGTATCGAAACAATGTTTCAGCGTGTAATTTATTCATTACACATTTGTCCTCCATCGGCTTGACGACGATTGAATGTTTATCTTCTCCTGACATTTTTTTACTCATCTTGGCCATCCTCATATGCATATATTATAATTTAATTTTCTTTTCTTTGTACATAATATGTATATGCAATTATAATATGAATATGAAATCTGTATAGACCATTATGGACATTTTAGTTTGAATGTGAAACCACTGGTCGTATGGAAACAAAATATTATTATTTGTTTTAGGTAAATGGGTAGAGATGACGATAAAATTATAACATGTTTTTTAAAACTAAAGGAAATGGCGATAAGCATACTGTGCATCAGTACGACATGGCTTTATAATAATATATTTTAATATGAAAGCGACGATGGGAAATAATTAAAAACATGGAGAAAACCGGACGCGCGCGGATATCGAGGATTTGTATATGCTTAGTACCACCATGGCACTTTTTGGACATGTCAGACGAAAAACTGTATTGCGCTTACACACAGAGGCAAAGACAAGGAGCAATATTACGTTGGATATCTCTGGGAATTCTATTGCAAATTTTTATTGCCCTAGTGCCGGGAGAATCTAATCTAGAATTTGTATATGTGTCTGTCCTGGTATCACTGTTAGTTAACCTAAGCCTGGCAATAGTTTATGCTCTTGTCCGAAAAGCTCGTCCAGCATTAAATCATATAGCATGGCTTGTGCTTTGGGTTGAACTGCTAATAAGTGCCTCAAGAAGGGTTGGAGATTCTTACAACGAGTTACTTGGGTGGGCTATTGTGCTCCAGTACTTCACTCTAACAACGCTACCATTTCATCACCTGTTGCTCATAGTCTACAGTGCAGTATCATTTAGTGGTTATATATTAATTCAATACTATAATGCTATTATTTGGGATAATAAAGTGGAAGGGGATTTTATTTCACAGGTGCAATACTATTAGTTCATTGAAGTTTTAACGAACGTTTGAAATCGAACGAATAGCTATAATTTGTATTAATTTTTTTTTGTAGCAAGTAGCTAATGGATGTTTATTACTTGGAGCTACTGCTCTCGGTGGGACATCTTACGTTATAAATGAGAGGAAACAACGTCGGTCTTTTCAAGAAACAAAAATAAGTTTGGGAGACAAATTAACTATTGAGCAACAAAGTAAAGAACAGGTACTTGCAATATTTCTTACATGTTAACGACTTGATTCATGAAGGTTTTGATAGACAAACAGACGGACGGGCGAACTACAAATTGATGCTAAAAGTCCTTAAATTATACGGAACCCAAAAAAATAGAAACGACATGATAAGTTTATTGTAACAAGCACAATGGCATATAAACAGATAGTCATTTTTATGTTGTTAGTATTTTGTAACAAAAAGCACGTCGTACGTTCGTTTAGTGAAGTGTTCCACCTGTTTTATTTTACGACTTTTCGTATTTAAGCATTTATCTCTACAACACATGAAACGCGTCTAAAGTATAGTTGTATTCTAAATTTCCAGGAAAGATTATTACTTTCGGTACTACCAGAACACGTTGCAGTAAAAATGAGAGCAGACCTTGGTCTCATAGACACACAATTTAAAAAAATTTATATGTCAAGACATGAAAACGTGAGGTTAGTGATTCGAGCGAAAATTAAATAAAGGAGTTCTATTTTTTAATTGAGCATTATTTTTCATTTACAGTATTTTATATGCAGACATTGTAGGTTTTACGGCAATCTCCTCGACATACTCTGCCCAAGACCTAGTGGCTATATTAAACGAATTATTTGCAAGATTCGATCGATTAGCTGAGGTACTAATAATTTACGAAAAAATAGACAAATTTAACTAAAACGTATAGGATAGTCTAATATTCTTATTTGTGATTTTTTTAGAAATATCAACAATTGCGCATCAAAATTCTTGGAGATTGCTATTACTGCATTAGCGGAGCTCCCGTTGAAAGACCAGATCATGCAGTGCTGTGTGTTCATATGGGATTATCGATGGTTAAAGCTATAAAGTAAGATAACAATGAAACATAAGTAAACGAAAATTTACCTTTATTAGTTACAGAAAAGAATCTACAATGTTAGATACTGTTAAAAATTAACGTTGCATTTATAATAGTAACATTGAATTTTCAGCTACGCTTTCTTAAATTGTATTATTACATTTGTACTAAAAAGGCAATATTTGGATAATCTCACATTTTTGATAACTTCCACTTGATACCTAGTTTTTACTTAATGTATAATTTTTTATTTATCCAATAAAAAGGTATGTTCAGCGAATAACGAATTCTCCCGTTGATATGCGAGTCGGCATTCATACTGGTGCAGTGCTTGCTGGAGTTCTAGGCCAACGGCAATGGCAGTTTGATGTTTATTCAAGAGACGTAGAACTGGCTAACAAAATGGAAAGCAGTGGAATGGCTGGGTAAGTTTTTTTTACTTAAAAAAAATGTCATTATACTATTTCAATTTTTTTTTACTAAAAAGTTACAAGTAAATAGGTACACATGTATTGTTAGTTGTCATTTAAAAATTAAAACAAAGTTTCATAAAAATATAGAATATTATTAATTATATAAAGGTTATGAAGTTATCTATGTGATGAAAGTCGACCTCCCATTATTCATTAGTGAAAGATTGTTAGATACTCGTATACCTCTGTCAGCAGATGTTTCAAACAGATAGCTCGAGCTTTCACTGTGAATACGTGACCTGCTATTGATAAAATTGATGAATAGACAACAAACTTTTCGAATTTTTAACATCCAATATGTGAAATTGATAACCTTTTTAATAAATCCTTTGTAATAAAAATATCAATCCGTATAAATATTCAACAGTCTTTGTGTAGCTGCATTGTAAAATTTCATTGAAATACGCTTAGAATTTTGAGTGAGGGGATAACAAACGTCATTTTCATACTGCAAAATTCACTCAAACATTCAATTTGAAGTAAAATTATTTATTAATACATATTCCTCTTTATGGCCCTCACTCATGATAAACGGGATAATGAAATTCTTCGAAGACAATTTAGCCTTATGATGTTATGGTCGATATGAGATGACATAAAAGATGATTCTTGTACTGGCAAATTGACCGCGGGAGTACAAGTGGCCTTGACCTCATCTCGCGGGATTCTCCACAAGTAGCGCAAGCTGTCAATAACAGACCGTCTATAGAAGGGAAGTAGGTACATCAGCGCGCGGAAATTGTCTATCAGGCGCATATCTGTACTTGCCATTTTTTATTTGTAACTAGCAGCCTGCCCCGGCTTCTCACGGGTATAATAAAGACGGGTATTACGCGACATAAGATCCTACAACGCGCACGCAAATACTATTTTTAACCGACTTCAAAAAAGGAGAAGGTTCTCAATTCGTCTGTTTGTATACCTAATATTTTTTTTATGTATGTGCATCGATATCTTCGTCAATTATAGACGGATTTCAATTTTTTTTGTTGTATAGAGTACACTTCTGAGGTGGTCCCATTTTAAGGATATCAGGGTCTGATGATGGGAAACTACAGAAATCGAGGGGAACTTTCAAAAATTGTATGGACACCTAGTGCGTTTATAAGTTTTTCAATAAGTATCTTACTACTACAGTAGCTACCTTGTGTTTGAGTTTGATTATTTTGTATTGATAAGGACTTTACATCTAGATGGGTTGTTACTACCATAAGGGGTCTGATACTGAAGACGTAGGATAGCGTAAAGAAATCCTCATCGGTATACAGTAGCTACCTTGTGTTTGGACTTTTTTCATTTATATCGATGAAAACTTTGCACCCGTATGAGTTATAATGAAGGTTTGCAGTAAATCTGATGATGGAGACCAAAAACAGTTGAGGGAATTCCTCAACGAATTACAGCATTTATCATAGGACAACCACTTTCCGACTCAAGTAACCGGCGTTTCTTCATTCGAGAAGCATCATTGATCGATCCACCACTTAAAATCGTAAAATAAAATAATTTTTAACAAAAAATAAACCGACTTAAATCTTCTAATCGATCTTAAATCATTTCTATATACTTAATGAAAATGCGTATTACTTTGTGGGAAGCAATTTTTATTTCTTGCTTTTTAGTTTGAAGTCAGTTTATTTTTTGTTAAAAATTATTTTATGATAGATATGATAGAATTTGAACTTTGTTCAACGATAATAAGATCTATAATTGACTCTTAAAGGTTAATAAACGATCAGCAATTAATTTTATATATGTTGTAGCTGTTGCTCGCGACTTCGTCCCCGTCGGATCTATTTCTATTATTATGTTATAGTGAGTCAATCTTAGAAGATAGACATATACTGTCGCGAACTTTTTTTCAGATCATTTGAAAAGAAATAATTCTTTAATAAAGCCTTCCTCGATAAATTGTCTATTCAATAAAAAAAGAAATTTTCAACTCGAACCAGTAGTTCCTGAGATTAGCGCGTTCAAACAAACAAACAAACAAACTCTTCAGCTTTATATATTAGTATAGATATAGATTGCATCACTTTTTAGTAGGTACATTATCACATGAAAGCCATTTAGAAATTATACTTTTTGGTCTACTTAACATTCTAATACTTTAATCTTAAATGTATAGGTATGTAAATACTAAATTATATACCGAAGCATTTCAAACGAAAATAAACATAGCCACCAGAAATACCCTTATAACTGTTTCCTTGCTAAGTACCTCGTTATAACAAACTGTGTCAGTGGCTTTGTGCTCGCAGTGAAATAAGAAAATGGGCAAACTACAACTTCTATCGTTGGTGTGATTATTATTACCAGCTTCCTACTTTTTAATATAAATGTAAATTTAATTTATACTGATTAATAAAAATCTTATCTTGATGATAAGATGGATATGAAAAGTGAAAGTGTTATAGACGCGTACACGTGTCGGAAGTGACGCTCAGTTTCCTGAACGACGAGTTCGAGGTGGAACCGGCCCACGGCGAGCGCCGCGAGGAGATGCTGCGTCAGGCCGGGATCAAGACTTACTTTATTGTTCCGGTACTCACCCTATATATGTTATTAGCTATTTCTCGCGACATCGTACCTAAAAATTATTTTATTATGTCGCGATCATTTAAAGACGAATCATTCTTTGATACATATTTTTTGGGTAGCTTATGTTATGAATAATTTTTCCACAGTTTATGTTGATTCTTCACTCTTATAAGTTGCTTCGTGATGTTATATAGTATTTAAGTTTTCCTGGATAAATTAACTATTCAACACAAAAAAACACAATTCGAACCATTCGTAGTTTCTTAGATAATTGCGTTCAAACAAACACACAAACAAAAACACAAAAAATTAACAGACTTCAACTTTATAATATTAATGTAACTATAGATAACATAGGTAAATTTACAGACCAAAATTTTAATACCTTTTATTTGGGTACTCCTGATCAAAAATGCATTTGAAATATTATATTCATGGCAAAGTGCCATTTAGACCATAGGAAAGGAAGTATTAAGTTAGTTTTGAATGGGCTATCACAATCCAACCAAATTATATCAAATCCTAACTACTTGTGAACATATAGATAATATGTGACGATACTAGAGCACGGCACATGAATTTATATTATGATATTTTACAGGGAGTGACCTAAATAGAAAAGATGTACATATAATCGGTGACCTAAAAACATCTTCAAAAACGTGTACATATTGCAATGCACTCGGAAAATCGTTAAAGCTGTCGTATGACTCTCATGTCAATGTAGTAATGAAACATTTGAACACTACAGCTTATCTCTATTTGGATGTTGTGTATAATAAGTAAATATTTGATTTTTAAAAAGAGATTAGGTGCTATTTTACGAAAGTTTGTTATACTTATAGGAATTATTAAGTTATTAATATATACTATATTAATAACATAGGAATTTATTTAGGATGTAGATTGGGTATTGAATTTAAAAAATCCCACACTTTTAGTGTTAAAGTATGTACTTTTTTTATTTATTTTTATTTATTTACTTTGATTGTAATGTTGCTATAAAAATATTTACAGTTCAAGGGGAGCGAAGAAAAATGTATAGAAGGTGAGGCGGGTGGCGGCGACTGGCCTGACGTTCTCTCCGACCTCAAAGACGACGATGAGGACTCAGTAAGTGCACTCGCGCCGCTGTTCGCCCCATCACCCCCCCGCGGCGCCTCCCCCCTCCAGACCGAATATATGGGCCACTAGGCCCCGGCCCTTATTAGCCTACTTAAAGCTAGTTTACTTGACGTCGCTTCCGAATATGATCATCATTCATTTAGCAATTAGCTGCATTAACCTCAACTTAATTAGTCTTACATTTCAGAATATTAAGGGTAAGTACTTTTTATTTTTCGTAGGTCCTTTCACCGCAAGAAGAACACGAGGTTAGCGAGCAGATGAAAATACACTCCATGTTGGAAGAAGAGTTAGTGAATAGAGACGATAATAAGTGAGTATGTTTGAGGATCTAACGTAAGCATCGACTATTATTGACAAGTCACTGTCTAAAAACGGCTGATGTTCTTACGCTACAGGGAGCTCGCTGATGGGACGACTCTATGTTTGACATTCAAAGATAATGAGGTCGAAAGTGGTTACGCGCAACGAGGAAACTCTTACCCGCAGGCAATTGGAGCTCCACCGCTGATAATACTACCAGCGTTGACGCCGATTATCACATTTGCAGTGCCCAGTACTTGGACATTCCACGCCTTTTACTTCGCCCTTGTGTTAGAAGTTTGTGTGCTTAATATACTATATCTGATTGTATTTCGATGGGTTCAATACAAGGTTTGTACATTTATTTATTTTTTTGTAAATTATGTAGTCTTAGTTAATAATGTAGACCTTATTAGGTCTACATGAATAATACTTTTTTTAATATTGTAAGAAAATCCTGTAAAATATTCTTGCCGGTCATGTATGATAATAAAATAATGTATAATTTGCTTTCAGAAAAAGAAGATCCCCACTTTTTGGAAATTGGCCTGCGGAATGTTTAATATTGCTGTCTTTGTGTGTTTGAATGTAATACCTCTGGTACGTATTACTAAATTCTGCATTTGAATTTGATGACCATGCTATAAAAAAGGATGTATTTTTAACGTGTTCAGGTCAAACAAACAATCTATATATTCACAACTATGATTTCCTTTTACAGATAATATGTGGATATATTGAAAGTAATTACGAAAAATATGACAAAATGAATAAAAATACGCAAGGAGGAAATAATGAGCGTTGCTTACATTCTTCATATTATTATCACGTAAGTATATCTATTATCTATTACCTATTTTTGTTTCTATTTTTTTATATAAATAGGTAAATAAGTATTTTGGTTATTCTACAAATCTAGAATATCTAATAAGGTTTAACGTAAGGTTCACCTGCATACTTTTAAAAATGCTACTTTTTGCTATTTTCGTTACTATAAATATAGGGATATTTGTGTCATTGATCGATATTCGATACCGTCTTTTATATTTTCTTATTGCAAACTATTTTCTCGTTGAGAATAATATTTATTTTTATCTTCTCTGTAACGATTTCTATTTACAGAGGACAGAGTCTAGACCCTAGACTCCAAAATAGTATTACGTTTCCCATTAAGTTATTTTAGTCGTATCGCTGTTTTATACACGTCCCAAAATGATGCTCTTACAATTTTATATTTGTAAGTGTTTATAATATAACGTTAACTTTAGAAGTGTTTGAAACGAAAAGCTTCACTTTTAATTTGCTTATAATAAATCAATAGGTACTTAAAAATAACTTTACGAGCGAAGTGTATTTAAATTTAAACCATGTTCTACCTCTACCCGGAACGGTTTTATTTCGGATGAAATTGCAAACGTAGTCTGTAATATAAATACTCGTATTAAATAAAGGTATTGAAAAATGCCTCGTCACCACTTGTTACCTACGTAGCCTAGTGTAGTTCGTCGATGGGTTGGCTCACGCTTGTCTGTTTGCAGACGAGTGCACCAGAGCACCCGTGACTCCGTCTTAACGCGGGACAGTGGAACACCGTGGGGTTTTAGCACATAACCTACGTCCTCACCCGGAATTGTAGGCATGCATGAGCATTTCCTCACGAAAAACAAAAGCTTGTCTGTTGGCGTATTGCAGCTGGGCGTGGGCGTGGCGTGCAGCGTGCTGTGGGCGCGGCCGTTGCGCGAGGGCGGGCGCGTGCTGCTGCTGGGCGGCGTGGCGCTCGCCTACTGCCTGCCCGCCCTGCTCTACCCCGCGCTGCTGACGCGCTACCACCTCCCCTCCGACCCCTTCGTCAACATCAACGCGACCTTCAACGAAACCACCGTTCTCGATCTCATGTAAGTTTCGAAAACATCATTTCTAGTTTCAATATTCTTACTTCCAGACCGGCATGTCTCCATGCATATGACGCAGTAAAGTATTAAAAAAATATCTATTAAAAAATATATAGCACTGTATTTTATATAAAAAAATAATTTTCATGTATATTACTTTTCCTCAAAGTTTTACATTGACTAACGTGATAAAATATATTTCAGGTCTCAAATCCATGGCGCAAGACATATATTGATGATTTTCATCATAATTATCGGCCTGATCATTTATCACAGATACGTAAGTATAACATTTTCTTTGCACTCCATACATTGAGACCTACTAATCCCACTAGATACCTTACCCTACGCTTAAGAAATTAAATGATAAGTTAAGTTCTGTTCAGGTAATTCGGAAACTCTATAATCGTAGGTACAAGTGCCACGATTTAAGTACAAAAATCATACTGCCGACGGTACAGTCTTTCATTTAAAAGGGATAGAAAAGCTGATGTTAGCGCGCGGGTTCCAGTTGCGCACTGTGTGGAATGTATAGTCCTAGTTTTCCAATTACAGAGCATAGTGCGATATTTCGATCAATGTCAAATTAAAGAAAAACATTTATTAATTTTCTGTCATTGCACATGTACGTATCAAGCGAAAGCACTACTTAGTTCTTTTGAGAGTGCTCGATATAGGTACGAATAGAGAAAGATGAAGTTAAAACATTCAACGTTAAGCATTATGCCGCATAATGCACTCTCGTGCTATAATTGGAAAACTGTCTATAAAACAAAGTCGCTTTCCGTTGAGTGTCCCTATGTACGCTTAAATCTTTATAACTACACAATCGATTCTAATGATTTTTTTATAATATACGCGAACGAAGCCGGGCCGGGTGACTAGTATAAAAATAAAAAGGTATTGACAGTCGTCACTGGCCTGTCTAAATACGAGAGGGTTGATTCGGGTCAAATTGTGTTCTTTTGTTTTCCACCCCATTACCCCGGAACAGCTCAGATTTCGCG
>DWAJ01006517.1:0-10287 GCA_018238005.1 Eurema mandarina | reverse complement strand
GCAGCGCACGCAAAGGAAGCCCTCAAAGATGAATAATTTTCCCCGTTTTTTCCATATTTTCCATTATATCTCCGCTCCTATTAGTCGCAGCGTGATGTTATGTAGCCTAAAGCCTTCCTCGATAAATCGTCAATTCAATAAAAAAATAATTTTTCAATTCGAACCAGTAGATCCTGAGATTAGCGTACAAACAAACAAACAAACAAACTCTTCAGCTTTATATATTAGTATAGATGTAATAACCTTGATATATTTGCCACATGGTTCATTTATTTCTTCAACTAAATCAACATTGACGAGATTTTCGGCAGTGAAATGATCCAGTGATGCAATTGGGCGACATCCCAGTGTCTTACAAACAAATTCGATATCTTCTCGCTCAATATCCTTGATTACCATGGTCTTAATTTTGTCTAAGAAATGAACAGCCAAATCACTAAGAGCATCTCTGTTAAAAAGAAAAAAACATAAAAGTAATTACTAACACATCAACATGTTTTTGCATATTTCAGGGTTTTCTCAAATAGTAAAAATCTACCTTAAAATTGATTTCTGAACCAGCAGAACATTGCAACCAGCTTTTTTTATTTGCTTCACAATATTTAAAATGTACTGACGCTCTTCCTTCAAGACGCGATCCATTGCAGCATAATCTGATACTATTACATTGTGATCCATCTGTTTTAAAGAGATTTTTAAATACATTGTTTGGAAAAATATATCATAAAAACTATATATTTACAAAATTATTTAACACTTACATCAGTTTTGGGAGGAGAAATGCAGAACTGAATAAGTCCTACTTTTGCCTTTTCAATGCGATGAGGTCCATTTACATTTGCTGATCGGTGGGCAATAACCAAGCCTTGTACTAACTCAGTATCTTCAACTGTACCACCAATGCGCTCAGTAACTTTAACATCACGTAAATCTACACGAGCACCTACTCCCCCAGGTATCGGCTCCATAACTGTAAATATTTATATTATTTTATTTACCCTTGTAAAGTAATCTAAATACACAATATAGATTTAGGCACAAAAAGCAGTATTTGTCAACCTAATTTAACAGAACTTATAAAAAAGCAGAAAAGTATATATTTGATTAATACTAAATTGAATATTACCAGAAGTATAACTCACCAGCGCGAATAGCTTGTACAGCAATAGGTGCTAAAATAGTAGAATGCTGTGAGACAACCTTTGAATTAAGTGATGTTGCTGCAGCTTTCAGAAGGGCATCTTCATTTGATAAGTCAACTGGTGTTGACATACCTTCAATGACCTAAAATTAAACAATGTAAATATACCTTGTACTTGAAATAGGATACTTATTAAGAAAAAAAATCCTAAAAATAGTAGATTTATTCTATTCATAGCTTTATTATATCATGAAGTAAGTTATTGTTCAAAAAAAAAACATGTATTACCTGCAGTGCCATTTGTAATGCCTTTTGGAATCCATCAGATATGACAGTTGGGTGAATTCCTTTCTGCAGAAGTTTTTCAGCAGCATCAAGCAAGGCACCAGCAACTACCACAACAGATGTTGTGCCATCACCTGCCTCAATGTCTTGTGCACGGGAAAGTTCTACAAGCTGAAATACAATTCATGCATATTTGTGTTTGTATGTCAGTTCATGTGTATTTGATTATGTGTGTGTGTAATAAGTTATCCTTATATTAATAAAAGTTATTACACGATAGATAGTTTTAATAGATAGATTTAAATTTATGAAATATTTGACAACTTTGTCTACTATGACAAGAACATTTGAAATACAAGCCAATTATTTCATACTTTTATATAAAAATATAAGCTCATGCAGTAGGTAAGCATTCATAATTACTTTCCTTAATTAATTACATCAATAAAATATACTATCTGCATATCCATTAATTAACCGACACTACACTTTTTCAACAATAAAAACAAGGTGTACAAGCTTTAAAAGTTTAGTAACCATTTTAGCAGCTGGGTGGATAACACTCATTTGTTTCAAGATTGTGGCTCCATCATTTGTTATAGTTACTTCACCATTAGCTGCTTGAATCTACAACATAATAAATATAGTTATCCTCATAATTTAAAATACAACCATAAAATAAAAAAGGTAAATTTGTTTGCATTAAAAATTACAACAAATTAACAATTAAACTTGATAAAATCAATAAATTCTTACCATCTTATCCATACCACGAGGACCTAAACTTGTCCTTATTGCGTCTGATACAGCTAAAAAATATTTATGTTATATTAATATATGGGTGAAGTATAGATTCCATTTTAATTTAAATTAATCATATAAAGTTTGTCATTACTGTCTTTCTGTCTTTCAAAGAGTAAAATCAATTCACTTGAAGTAGTAGAATATAAAGTAGGAGTTAAATTTATTTTTAAGTAAGTAACCTATGAAAACTGTAAATATTATGAATAATTTAAAAATTATACACATATTGTTGTATATATTTACTATTTTTAGTTATAGTTATAAGATACCTGAATTTCTGTACTAGTTTCTTTTATAAATCATAAAATATAATAAAAAATTTAAACAGGTGTTCAGATGTAGGTACTCGGGAGGATTTGACAAAGCATTAATTATTTTTTAATTTTTACAATTGTGTTGGATAGTATTGTTTCTTTTGGAAAATATATATTATATTGATTACTGTTAGTTACTTTGAAAGTTTATTTACCTTTTGCGGCATTAATATTACTAAGCCGAATATCAGTAGGTTTACTTTTATCTTTATATACCGAAGAATTAACTTTTGCAGAATCTCCACCCGCCTTAGGAGCCATTTTTCTTTTAGATAATTAAATTTCACGTTAAACAAAGAGATTAGGTAGATAATTTGCGATACAATTTACATTTATTTTGGAAAATGGAATCTAAAAAAGTAGATCCCAGATTGTCACTTGTCAGCAGTCTCAGTTGTCAAGTTCCATGAGTATGACAGTTGATACAAGAAAATATATTTTGTCATGTGATTTTAGGGTATGTTAGGCATCATATTGTCAAATAGTCAATGTTAAAATATTGAAATTTAAAACAAAATACATCTATTCGAATCTAATAGTGTAGTTATTAAAAATGTAGTATCACATAACTTCATAATTAATATAAAATATCTACGTAATTTCTAATCGAGCCAAAATCAGAACTGGCAACAGTGTTTGGTTGTCTTTTGTCATCAGTGATCACTGTCCACTGAATAAACTGATCAGCGATCACGATCACTGATCAGTTTCAGTGATCACTGATCAGTCGTTACTCATTAGTCATTAGCACTTAGCAGACTTGGCAGTTGCCATAGTCACAACTCACACGACACACTCAGTGACTCAAATTTCTTCAGTCTTCACTCTTGAGTCTTGACTCTTCAGCAGAGAATGATCAACGAAGTGAAGTTATTATAATAAACAGAAATGTTTTCGGAATTTCAAAGAAAGACTATATTGAAATTAAACATTATTTTATATTTATATATTGTTGGGGTGATTACGATATCATCTTAATTTTGTAGCCTGTGCGTATAATATATATCTGGCTTAGTTCTTGCTGGTCACTTCACTTAACCATTAGCCGTTGTGTTTATACACTCTCTAGAACAATCGCAGTCAACAAACCAAAACCTCTTAAAAATGCCAATTCGAGTATAAAACTTAGAAAGTAAAGATACATTACATTGTGTGTATTTCTATTTAATTTACTTTATATTACTCCCAGAAAAAAAATTCTAAGGCACATTATAAATATGGACCAAAGTTTAAGTACAAACCAGCAAGTAAGTATTAATAAAATTAATTTATTTTTGTTTTTTAGCCTTTTTACATTTTTGGTTTTATTTATCAATATGTTTTTTATAGACGTCAACGAATGCAACGGAGCTATCAATGCAACATAACTCTCAATCACAAGAGGATAAGACTTGTCAAATTACTAAATTGGATACTGAGAATAATGCTTCTACAAATACAGTCAGGACTCCAATTCGAGTCAATAATGAAGCTACTTCACAGGCTTTGTCACAAGCCAGGGTAGTAGGTGAAGTAACTCTTACACCAACAAATAGATCTTTTACACCCCAAGTAGTGAATCCACATTCTTCGATGCTGGCATTGACTCCTATGGCTAGTGCTGCTAGTCAAGTAAAGAGTAGTGTTAAGTTACAGTAAGTAATACATATTATTTTTATACTTTATTTGTGCATATTACTCATATTTTTTAAATAATTTGTGAAATGATTTTTAAGACTAGCCTACACTTTTTGTCCTTTGAATACTTAGAGATGTAAGTTGTTAGCATCTGTTTACTATTTCTTTTAGAAATTGTGTTTCTACTGTGAGCCTGGGTTGTGACCTCAACTTATTAGATATTTATTGCCGAACAAGATATTCAGAGTACAACCCAGCCAGATTTCATGGAGTTGTAATGAAAATATTGGAACCAAGAGCAACAGCATTAGTTTTTAGGTACATGTTATTGTTGATAACAATTATGTTTATTTTTTTTTCAATTATGTAAAACATTTATTCCTTTGGTAGGTCAGGAAAAATTGTCTGCACAGGAGCAAGAAATGAACATGATGCTTATGTATCAACTAGAAAGTTTGCTCGTATTATACAAAAATTGGGATTTCCGGTATGAATATACCTAATATTCTTTACTCTATTGATTTATAAGTTTCTACAATGATTATTAACAATCATATATTTAATCTGTTTTGTTTAAAATTATAGGCAAAATTTTTAAATTACAAAGTGCAAAATTTTATTGCCACTGCTGACTTGAGATTTCCTATAAGATTAGAGGCACTCCAACAAGCACATGGCCAGTTTGCATCTTATGAACCGGAACTATTTCCAGGTCTTGTTTATAGAATGGTCCGCCCCAGAGTGGTCCTTCTTATATTTGTGAATGGTAAAATGGTTATAACAGGTATGATATTAAAATAAAATTCCATAAAAAGTATGAAAAAGAAAATTATTTTTCAAAAGATTTTTTTTTGCAGGTGGCAAAACTCGAGCTGATATCAATGAATCACTAGATATAATTTATCCTATTTTAAGAAGTTATAGAAAGATTTAATAATTTCGAGTTAATAATAACAGGTAGATTTTTTTAAACATGCATTAATTAGATTTGATCTGTGGACTGTAATTGTCAGTTTCCAAATGTCAATTGTCAACTGTTAGACACTAGACAGATGTCTTTAATGTACAGTAGGTTATACACATTACACAATATTTAAGGTTTTCTCTCATTTTTATAATGAAATTGGTTATTAAGTAATAATTGGGAATCATATATATTTTTAATTTATTATCGTTATCATGGACACAGTTGTGAAGTCCATGTTAGATGAAGAGGAGGAGAAAAAGGTTAGATTTAGTTTTCAGAATAGATAGTTCGGTATAAAGATAAAAACCTGTTTCGATATCTATTGTTTCGATTAACGAAATTAGAATATTAATTATATTGTAATTCCATGCAAAAATATATCATATAAAAAGGACATATCATATAATATTTATTTACCTAATGGGGGAAATCTTTTATAATCTGATTTCGAAAGTATTAGCTATTTAATCTCTCTTTGTTAATCAAATCTCTATGAATATAATATATTTAAATTATAAAGTATTGAAAAACTTTTTAATATTTTTAGGGTCTTGTACTCTTTGGAAGAGATTTATCTCAAATACCTTGCTTTCGAGAAAGTTTTATCACCGGTATACTATCAGGAATTGGATTCGGGTTTGCATCATTTATGAAAACATCAAAACCCTTATTATCACAGCATGTTGGTGTTGGTGCATTTGCTACATCCACTTTGTTGTACTGGTCATATTGCAGATGGCAATGGTCAAAACAGAGATTTGACGCTCAAATGTTACAAGACGCATTAAAAGATAAAATATTGTATGAAGGTACTGCTGTTGAAAAGGAATTGGAGAGCAAAGGTATTCTTAAATCTGCATAAAAGTTATTTTCCAGATATTTACTTCCAACAGAAAATATTTATCATGTGCTTTATTAAGGATTGCATTTATAAATACACAGACAGATATAACATCTGCCATATAATGTCATAATTATGAAAGACTCAAAAATACATAAACTTACATTAATAAAAAAGGCTCAACTAAATTTGGTGCATGACAAATAAATTGAGTAATCAATTATAATTAAATACACAATAGCAAGTTGGCTTAGAAATCATTTAAGTTATTTATTAATTATTGAATATAATCAATGACTTAATTTGGAGTAGTATTAGTTGTAAATAATAATAAGAAAATAAAACAATTGTTTATTATATTATCATGGATTTATTATTGATATATCTTGCCCATTTTTCCCTTAATATAATATTTTAAAATTTAAGACTTAAGAGTTATATAAAACATAATACAGTGAGACTTACCTCTTTAATAATAGGGTTTTACAAAATCATATTTTAGTATTTTGTCTAAATACCACAAACAGATTGGTACTTTAGACCTTACTAAAAATAAAGCTTTTATTTTACCTGTAATTGGGTATAATATACGATATTATACGACTTATTTTACTATACGACTAGATGGCGCTTTGCTTACTTATTGATTATTGTACTAAAACTCAAATAAAATTCGTTTATTTTACGTTAAGGTATCAAGTTTTATAACCTTTTGAGTCGTTATATCTCAGAAACGGTGGCTCGTAAGAAAAAAAGTATTGATACATTTTCTATAGATAAACTTATGATCTAAAATTCTGTCTAAGGTACTTTTATGATAAAATTTACCGTTTTGCTGAAAATCGCGAAAATCTCATTTTTTTTACCTTTGACCTTGAATAAAAATTTTTCCTTACAGGGGAATGATGGGGAATTTCTAGACATTGTTTATAATTATGTTTTGAACAATTTAACTGAAATTCAGCTTGTTGGGACTTTATGTAACTTCACTCTAATTTTTTGGTCTAAATTGACCGGACTAGCAGTACTTTTAACAAAAATTAATGTTAAAGTTTGAATTTTAGAATTGGCGCTAAAAACGCTGTCTCTTTAATGGCCGTCGCATATTGTTCGAGCTACGTCACAGAGAAACAGAGATGGTTCGTCGAAGTATTTATCGTTAACGAAACTAGACCATTCATGAAAGCGTCGATCAACTAGTTAAGTGATGTAATAACTATTTTTTATATAAACGAAAATAACACAAAATAAAATTATGTTATGAATTTTTAATAAGATGAATTTAATAATATGTTTGAAAAGTTTCATTTAAATCATGTTTTAAATTTACGCATTACGATTATATATTGTGATTCGGCGCAGACGTAAGACGTCTATGTTGAATCGTAGATGAAAAACATTTAAAGTTGGTTTTGACTTGTCGTTGAATTTAACTAGTTAATTGACCCGTTCATGAACGCAAATGAACGGTCTACTTTCGTTAACGATAAATCTGTCATCGACCCATCTCTACTAATTTCGTCAGTGACGTCACCAGCTCTACAACTAGTTAGAGAGCGTTCTCGTCGTGGTAGACATATTGAAAAATATCTCGATTTTAATTCGTAAAATATGAATGAATCATGCATATTTTTGTATTAAATTATGTTTAATATTTACTATTATACGCTTTATTACACTAGTATCTACTAGGATGGCCATAATCCGACGCATATTTTCAATAGTGTCAAATAGCCTATTGTAGCTTAACAGATCTCACACGTATCCTTAAAGACAAGACATTTCAGTGAATGTTGCGCCAATCAGTACGTGACTTTATGAAATGGTATTGGATTGTAGGTCGACCGAGGTTATCGTGATTGCTATTTACCACAACTTACAAGTTTTTAAATAGAATTACGTTAAACAGCATAGAGAATATAATGATACGTTTATCTTTTTTCATAGTTTATGGTCGTGAAATTATACCTGAATCTATCTATGTACTTATTTTATATGTATTTATTGTTTTGCAAATTTTATAAAAAAAGGCTGGCAATGCTGAAAGCAGTCTTGTATATTTTACAAACAGGGGAGATATGCTCTTTATCGAAACCGAGACCCTTTAAATATATGATAATCTAAAAACATTTTGACTTTTTATAAGTATTTCGCTCTAACTAAACATTTTGAAATGATTTGAAATCATTGGAATGTTATGTTTTTTCGATTCACACTTAAGTTTACTTAAAGATTACAATGAAATAAAACGAAACTTATAAAATAAAACTAAAGAATTGTTAGATGACAACATCAATTCTTTAAATTTAGCCAAACCTATCCTTCATTAAATCACTTTATTTTTTGAAAGATAAAATACTTTTTAGAATAAAAAAAAATGGAATAGGATGTTAAGGGAAAGGGGATGGGAGTGGTGGAAATGTTTCTAAGGAACTCCTTTGTCCTTACATAGGTAAAGTTCGTGTGAAACTCTAGTAAGTACCTTTTATCCATATTATTTATACCTACTGATAGTTATAAAAAAAATGTTATTACCAAAATCAAAGAATTCAAAGACAGTTATGAAAATAAAAACAATATACTTCTATATAGGTATTTGATTAAAATCTGTGAAAAAGAAACAAAATAGAATCAAGCGGTAAAAAGGCACTAAGTAAACTATTACTACGTAATTTATTATCTATATCTCGTTTTGGGTAATAGAATTCGTGACGCAAATTCTAGTATTTTTATGTATGTTATTTAAACGAAATAATAAAAGAAACATACATATACGTATGTTTCTATTAGAAACGTAGTTTCATGAAATCATTGCTTTTCTCTCCAAGATTACCTACCCGACCTAAAGCATGATAGGGCTTAAAGATTCATAATACTTTTTGATACGATTCTATTAAAATCTCGGTGATCTCCGTATCACACATGTACTTAAAACATTTTACATCAACACAAATTCCGCAGTGTTTAACAACCTAATCTATTTGGTTATTTTATCTGCATTGGAGGTATTATCGGATCAATTCAACAGATTTTCTTTTTTGGAGAGGAGTTCCGCTGATTTTAAATTTATAAGCTGACTATGTACCTAAGTACATAACCTGCTGTCATCGGTTTTAATTTTATCAATTGTTCATTTATTTAATCCATACTAATATTATAAATGCGATAGTAACTCTGTCTGTCTGTCCGTCTTTCCACCACGCTAAAACTACTGAACCGATTAGAACGAAATTTGGTACACTGATGGTCTAAAGTCTAAACCCTGGGGACGGACATAGGCTACTTTTTTTTTAATCAACACCAAAAAGGTTGAGCGAGGGGTTGAAAGTTTTTATAATTGTACACTTTTACGGCCAAACCGCTGAACCGATTGTAATGAAATTTAGTACATAGGTCTAGAGCCTGAGTTAAAATATAGGCTACTTTTTAACTGGATAAAGGGTTATTAGGGGTGAAGGGGGGGGTTAAAGTTTGGAGGGAGTCGCGGGCAACAGCTAGTTAATTATATAATGCATATAAAATACAAGTACAATAGGCTGTTGGAATTGCAACCCGCAATAAGCAAGCATATTTTCTCGCCGGTAATGTTATTATAAATTTGCTTAATTAATCGGTTAAATCGTTTTCAACTTGTTTGCCTACTTAATCTGCTCGCTTCAACGATTTTGTTAAACTGATCGATAGGTGCGTAATTAAGTAAGTAGTACCTGCCAATTACGGCCGGCCTGCATAAATCGCTCGTCCTTGCCGTTTAACTCAAATCAGTGTTGCGCATCACGCTACATGTATAATTACTAAACGGTTGGCGATGAAATGACGAATCCATAAGGGTCCGTTTTTTGCCATTTGGCTACGGAATCCTAAAAATTACTATAAGTAATTGTTGTCATTACACTAATAGTAAGTGATAACTGGCCAATATTATTTCTATGTTGATATTTCTTATCTCGATTTTGTTAACCATTTTGAAAAATAAGAATGCAAGAAGGCAATTAAAGAGGAAAAAAGTTGCATAAAAATACAAATGAAGAATAAGAATGTTAATACGATAAATCTATATCTATACTAATATATAAAGCTGAAGAGTTTGTTTGTTTGTTTGTTTGAACGCGCTAATCTCAGGATCTACTGGTTCGAATTGTAAAATTCTTTTTTTATTGAATTGACCATTTATCGAGGAAGGCTTTAGATTACATAACATCACGCTGCGACTAATAGGAGCGAAGATATAATGGAAAATGTGGAAAAAACGGGGAAAATTATTCGTCTTTGAGGGCTTCCTTTGCGTGCGCTGCGAAAACGGTTCAAGATACAAAAA
>DWAJ01006516.1:0-10288 GCA_018238005.1 Eurema mandarina | reverse complement strand
AATAAATCCACCACATTTCGATGAACACACATAGATAAATATTATACATTTAAGGCAAATCTGTTGGTGAATAAATCAGGATTTATATTTTCTTAATAATCATTGATGTCCCATAAGCTTAAAAATTGAAAGTTAAAAGTTATGAAGTTTTTTTTCATTATCTCCGTTCTTATTTTTTGGATTTATTCCCTTCTTCCAATTGGCGGTTCAATTTGTGGGAAGCAAATTTATTTATTGCTTTTTAGTTTGAAGTCGGTTTATTTTTTGTTAAAAACTATTTTATTTTACAATTTCAAGTGGTGGATCGATCAATGATGCTTCTTGAATGAAGAAACGCCGGTTACTTGAGTCGTAAAGTGGTTGTCCTTTGTTAAATGCTGTAATTTGTTGAGGAATTCCCTCAAGTGTCTCTGGTCTCCACCATCCTTCCATGTAAACCTTCATTATAACTCATACGGGTGCAAAGCTTTTATCGAAACAAATGAATTAAGTACAAACACAAGGTAGCTACTGTATACCGTTGAGGAGTTCTTTACGCTTTCCCACGTCTTCAGCATCAGACCCCTTATGGTAGTCACAACCCATCTAGATGTAAAGTCCTTATCAATACAAATTAATCAAGCCCAAACACAAGGTAGCTACTGTATACCGTTGAGGAGTTCCCTCGACTGTACCTTGGCTCCATCATCAGACCTACTCCAAACTATTAAAATTAAAGTGTTTACATAGGATACTTATTGAAAACTTTATAAACGCTCTAGTCGCCCATACAATTTTTGAAAGTTCCTCTCGATTTCTCTGGTTTCCCATCATCAGCTCCTGACTTCCTTAAAATGGGACGACCTCGGAGACATCCTCTTTCCAACAAAAAAAGAATCATCAAAATCGGTTCACTAACGACGAAGTTATCGGTGAACATACATAAAAAAAAAAAATATACATACAGACGAATTGAGAACCTCCTCCTTTTTTGAAGTCGGTTAATGATTTGGATTTGAAAATTGAATGATATAATGTTCTAATTTATAAGTCGAGCTTGACTATTTTTTTTAATATGACAAGGTTTTTTTAACATTCTCGAATATATTATGTAGTTTAAAAATGGAACATAATAATATTATCTTTATTTTCTTACATATTATAAGCCAGCATTGAAGACAAAGAGCGATTAATTCATGAACGATATTGTTTTGAAAATGGAACGAATTTTTTTTTTTCTTTTATAACTAATTCTAATTTATAAAACATTAAGATTTATAGATCATCGGTGTGTATGTATGTAGGTTCGTATTGATTTTATGTATTTTGTAGAAATTCTATTTTGTATCTATACTTCTATACTACTATTATAAAGAAGTAAGTTTGTGTGTTTGTTAAATTGTAAAGGGTATCTCGGGATCTACTGAACCGATTATAAAAATTCTTTCACCAATAGAAAGCCACATTATTGCTGAGTGTCATAGGCTAAGTATATAAGAAATCGAAAAGGATAATTAACTAAATTAACATCACGCCTACGAAGTGGGCACGGGTCAGCTAGTTTCTTATAAATGATGTTTAAGTAAATTTATTAAAAAATCTTTCAGGACCGGAAACAGTACATTTTCGCAGTGGGCAATCTTCTAAGCTATATGAAATAAATTCAAATACAATTACTAATAAATTGCAAGAAATTATATCCTCAGATAAATTCAGACGTTATACCGACACATTTGTCAACAAGGCAGCCATTTTTTATCGCGCAATAAAAGACGAAATGGATAAAGAAAAAATAAATAATTAAAAACAATAAAAAACTTTTTAGTTTTCTCTATTATCTCTCGCTTATGCAATCTAACCTAAAGGTAAGTCCTAATAAGGATGTTTTCAACCGACTTCAAAAAGGAGGAGGTTCTCAATTCGACCCGTATGTTTTTTTTATATGTTTGTTACGCGATAACTCCGCCAATTATGAACCGATTGGGACAAATCTTTTTTCGGCGTATAGGTAATAAGGGTGGTCCCATTTAAATTGAATAGCAAAAAAAAACATCAGCCAAGGGTAGAAAACTGGGGATGAACTTTTTTATACGCAATATTTCCGCCGATTATGAACGATTCTTTTTTTATTTTTTTTTTATTGCGTCTTCAAAATTTTGGGCTCTTAGACGTATCTATTTAATATACTATCATTGTATGAGTATAAAAAGTAATATCCTTCCCTACTTACTAATATTATAAACGTGAAAGTAGGGATAAAGTAAAGTTTAAATGTAATTATTTTATTACACTTTTACGCAAAACATGGATGACAATACGATAGCTGGTCTTATGATGAGTAGAAAGATGCCGATAGTACAACTTTACCGGGGGTAGGTCTCTTTCGCAGGAGACCGACAGGGTGGTTACCCCCACAGTGTCAGACATTCAACCGCCTGAACACTGATATGCAAATGTCACTGTGCTCCGGTCTGAAGGGCACTGTAGCCCGCGTGATTACTGGGGCTTATGTGGCCTAACATCTTATGACTCAAAGTGGGGAGCGTCAATGAAGCTTGCAAGGCCCAGGCCAAAGTTCTGGGTAGCACTACATTTATTTATGGGCTGGCGTTTCTCATACCATCAGGAGGGTGACCAGCTCGTCTCACCACTTCAAAGAATGAAAAAAAGTAACAAAAATGCTTTATTTTCAAAATATTTAAAAACACTATCTACGCTTCGTTTTTATTATTTAACCCCTGATGCCAAAACGATGGGTCATTATTAATTTATTATATATTTCTCTCTTAGGCAACGTAACTCCCCCACGTAGTTATTTTTGTTAGAAAGGTATATCCGTCGAGATAGTTCATTGTTAGGTGTGATAGGAATGTAACACGCTCAGTTTTCTTGATCTTCTGTTTAATTAAAAAAAATGTTTTATTACTTAGATATGATATTGATTGCTTTTTATGTACTTTTTTAATAATCACTGATAAATAAGTGTATAGCGTAGAAAATAGTTTAAATTTTAAAATAATATTTTGTACAAAATCTTAGAATCTAAGCTAAAGAGTGTTAGTACAGTGATATTCCGACCTTCTGACTTAGTAAATCAAAAAACTCTTTCATGGGGCAGAGTATACTATTGTATAATAAGCTTCCTAAGAGCGTCAAGGATCTGACTTATTCCAAGTTTAGAAGCTTTGTTAAAAAATGTCTAATTAAAAAGGCGTACTATACATTAAATGAATATATTGAAAATTTGCTTAATTAATTTAAAAATAATTAAAAAATTAATTTGCCGCTATCAAAAAAAATCTACTCAAATATTATAAAGGCGAAAGTCTGCAAGTGTATATTTATGAAAATAAATAATTATTTCAGGACATTTATACACAGCGCCATCTAGTTCCAAGCTAAGCAGAAGCTTGTGTTATGGCAACTAAATAACGGAATAAATTACATATACATACTTTTGTTTTGTAAATACATACATACAATACATAGCATCACCCACACCCCGGAAACATACAAATATATGTGTGGGGTGTGGGGATCGAACCCACGACCCTTCGCGCAGAAAGCAGTTGTGCTACCACAAGACAAGCGGTCGTTATGTATGTTTGTAACTTCGTCACATCTAACTGATTGGAGCGATTTTAATCAAATTTGGACTTACGTTTTACTACGGGAAACAGCACACAATTTATTTTCCCTAATAAATCTCATTGAAGTCATAATAAAACACTATTTAAGATAATATAATAATTTAATCGTATCTAATTATAAAAATATTCTTATTTATCACATTCTCATATCATAGTCAATTATAATTTAAATTTAAGCAATTATATTATATAATAGATATGTTATACCCATACAAATCAATACCGAAAATAGTGTTCCGCTCAGCAGCGGCAGCACACATACATACAAGTCACAACGATAGAAAAGAGATAAATAATAAAACCAACGAGAAAAAAAAAGAGATAGTTTTGTCAGTTGCGCGTGAATGCACCCGCAACTAATCACTTAAAGGTAAGACGTCCTAATAAGGATGTTTTTGCGTCTTCAAAATTTTGCGCGTATAACGTATATATATTTAATATAATATCATTGCATTTAAGACAGTAAAAGTATTCATATCAAAATTTGAATTAGAAAGTTAAAGAAAAGAAAGATAGATAAAAGTAAAAAAGGATTGAAATGAAAATTAAAAAAAAAATTCAAGTCCCGTTTCTCTCTGAAATGTCAGTGTCAAAGTGACATTTATCACAGATACAAATAATACAGTCTGATTTAAAACCACAGATATAATTGTTTGTCATTGCATGTCTGTTTTACTTTTTGGTTTTTTTTTATTATAAACATGTTTTTTCGGGGATTTCTTTGGTGTTACTTTCTTTGGATTTACTTCAACCACTTTCATTTTATCGTGTTTAATTTTTTTCTGTTTCAAAACATTTGCGTAACTTGATTTATTATCTCGATTAACCGCCACGCCTTCCTTTACATCAATCTGATTTATTTTTGATGTATTCTTAGCCTGTGCGTTTTGAATGTTCGTGATTGTATTTACATCTTTGTGATGTAATTTTTTCGCTGATTTTTTTTTACAATTTGATGCTCTGTTCAATAAATTTACATGTAGTTCTTCTTCTATATGTTTTTTTATAACTGTGTCTATGTTATGCATCACAATATGACAAATAGCACAGTGGACGCCACCTAGAAACTAAAAATAGAGAAACTTAACATATTATATGATTATCATTACATAGTATAAAATAAAGTCACTTTCTTCTATCTGTCCCTATGTATGTTTAAATCTTTAAAATTATACGAATGTTTTTCATGCAGTTTTTTTTTATATTAGAGTGCTTTATGAAGAAGGTATATGTTTATATCGGAGCAGATGGACGAAAATCAAGATAGTGAAAAGTATTGTAATATAGATAAATAAATATTTTTAGGACATTTATACACAGCGCCATCTAGTTCCAAGCTAAGCAAAAGCTTGTGTTATGGCAACTAGATAACGGAATAAATTACATACACATTTTTTTTAAGTACATACATACAAAACATAGCAACACCCAGACCCCAGAAAAATACAAATGTTAATTACAAATATATTTTTCCGGTGTGGGAATCGAACCCAGTTGTGCTACCAGTGCGCCAAGCGGTGTCAATATTAGTTAAGTAGTCGAACCTTTGTCGGATGTTTAAATTCAAACTTAAAAGAATTGTGATTGGCATTTGTCAGCTGCTATAAAAAACGTTAGCATTGTGAAAATACTCATAATATTGGATAATTCGTATTCGAGCTGTGAAGTTTTACTTATTAAGAACCTAAGAAAGAGCCATCATGAAGCAAAGAATCATTACCTCGGCATCACTACAACTACTACGACGTGACTCTCATACATCTGGACATATATAATATAATATACATAAAAGCGGGTTTAACTGCGGAGTGCGGCTATTAAAAACGGAAAAAAAGCATAAAGTTATTTAATAACTATAACTATTAACTACTATATACATTTTTCAAGCTTAAAATAATTGTTGCTCAAATTTAAATTGTGTTATTTTGTGTCCTTTATTTAAAAAAATGGGCTATATCCATGCTAATATTATAAATGCGTAGGTAACTCTGTCTATCTTTCCATCACACTAAAACTACTGAACCGATTAGAACGAAATTTGGTACACAGACGGTCTAGAGCATGAGAAAGAACATTGGCTACTTTTTAACTGAAAAAAGGGTTAATGGGGGGGAAGGGTGGTGTCAATGTTTATATGAAAGTCCACGCGAACGGGCTACAGCTAGTAAATAATATACTCACGTTTCTCAAAAAGTGACTTTCATAATCCATAAAAGGGTGCTGTTGCAATGAATCTAAATGATTTACAGCATGAAGATGGATATTTAATGCATCTTTTGCTATTGGACTTTGGCATACACCACAAAAATAGCCGATTTGCGTCTCGAAAATCATGTGCCACGATAGATTCTTAATTTTAAAGCCATATTTATTAAAAATTTCCACACTAAAGTCATTATCGCGAAGGGAATTCAATCCAATTCCTGGTTTATTATCCATATCCATCATAGGACTGACAATTCTTTCTGTTTCTGTATTCTTTAAATGATTGTGATTGATTTGTTTCTTTGGTTTCGCTTTCTTGATAGGTTTTAAATTATGATTCGAATTCAATATCATATCCGATTCAACATCTGTACAATTTGCTGGACTATTACAAAGAATATTATCTGTTGATTTATTTTTTAAATGATTTTGATTCTTTTTCTTGTTTGATTTCTTTTTCGTGGTCGTACATTTAGAATGTACATTTTCTATATGGTTTTTAATGAAATTTTCTAATTGTAAGCTGTTACACTGTCCACAGTGATAATACTTGCCATCCAGCTAAAATAATGGTAACTTATTAATGCACCTTCTTCATTATCCATACTAATCTAAATATATATAATTCAAAGGTGACTGACTGACATAGTGATCTATCAACGCACAGCCCAAACCACTGGACGGATCGGGCTGAAATTTGCAGTGCAGGTAGATGTTATGACGTAGGCATCCGCTAAGAAAGGAAATCCCGAAATTCCCACGGGAACGGGAATTAGCGAAAAAATCCTTTTGTATGAAAAATCTAAACCACTTAAGTTAGAAGCTTGAAATTCGGCATACAGGTTCGCGGGCAACAGCTAGTATTATTATAAATGGGAGAGTCTGTCTGACTGTATGTATGTCTTTCTTTCATGTCAAAACGGCTGGACCGATTTAGTTGAAATTTGGTATGTCTATAGATGATACCCTAGATTAAAACGTGGGATACTTTTTGTTCCGGTATTGCCCCGGGAACGGGAAATACGTGGGTAAAACCGCGAAAAGCGGCTAGTATAGTATAAAACCGAGTCGCTTTCGTTTGTCTGTCCCTATGTTTGCCTAAATCTTTAGAACTAAGCGAACGATTTCTTCATTTCATTTTTTTCATTCAGTAGCTACATTGATATACGTATTCAAACAAACAGATAAACTATTTAACTTTATAGCATTAGTATTGATATATAAATTGATACATACATACCTTTCTGACCAAATAACCGTTGAAAGTATGAACAATGTCACATTGGTCCAAAGCTTTTATATGATCGTGTTCACTACAATGTGCCCTTACTGAGTCAATGGAACCATGTTTTCTGCATACCATACAATAAAATTGGTTATTTTTCTTCATAACATTCACCATATTCCAGGAATGGTAACCAACTTTATACCGACCACCTTCCCAATCGATTCCTGGAATTAAAAATGTATAATAGAGTCAACCACAACGCAACACAGGCCCACGGATAATGTTGCTGCTATAATAAATTTACCATATAAATGGGGAAAAATTTAAATATACGAAAAAGAACAATTTTTGCCTGGTTGCCTGGGTAGGAATCACTTTTAGCGATAAAGGCCGCCAATTATATGTGCATGTAAGCTTTTAATGTTTATATTTCTTTGTTTTTTATTGTACATGTAATGCAGAATAAATAAATGTTATGATCTATGTTACTAGACAATATTGTCTACATTGAAATGGCTTCATTTTGCGTGCTCATATCGCGGTTCTAGGTGTTATTATTCTATGGTAAAATACGTTATTTTAAATGATAAAGAAACTCCCTCACCTATATCCTCTAAACTCTCTGTGTCAGTTAAAACTTCGAACTCCATATAATCTGTACCCCTTTCTTTCTTTTCCACAAAAACCTCGCCGCGAATTTCAAACACTTGGCCGGAACTGTCAAAGTCAAAGTCATTCCATTTCGGCAGCAATCTTTCATCTATCAAAAAAGGATTTATGTCATACGTCATATTTGACGTTATACCGGTGACATCTGTCATCGAGAAATTGAATTCATTTTGTAGCAGTTCAAATTTTGGCGGTTGGAAATTACGTTCATATTCATTTGCCTTTAATTGGGGTGTGTATATCTTCTTCGCAAATTTTTCTTTCACACTATTTTGTAGATTAATAGGATTATTCGAAGCTTTTTCTTCACATTTTTTCTCATATGAATATTCACTATTATTGGACACTTTTGGTGACCGATTACGTACAAAAAGTTCATGAATATGATCGGACTTTGGTGATATGTTTAAATTGATGAGATTATTGTATCGTAAAGGAGAAGATTCTCCTATTTCGTGGTCTTCAATTAATTCAGGATCGGTTTTATTGCCTTCTTCTTTAGATGCACGATTGGAACTGTAAATAAAAGACGTTATGTTATTAAATACTAGCTGACCCGTGGCCACTTCGTTGGGCAGAATGTTAATACTCCTTTTCGCTATTTACGAGTATATATGTCTATGACACTCAGCAATAATGTGGCTTTCTATTTGTGAAAGAATTTTCAAAATCCGTTCAATAGATCCCGAGATTACCCCTTACGATTTAACAAACACACAAACTTTACGTCTTTATAATATTAGTATAGATAAAGCAATTCAAGTCGGCTTTAATGTACATGCATAATAAACGTGCAGTCTGTAGATATCTGGTAATATAAATCATCTGTGATAAAATCAACTATCTGACTATAACCGTTCATGAGGTACGCGAGAGGAAGCATGAGGCATTCGTCCATGAGGCTACTAATGCCGATACACGGAAACGCCATTCAAATATAAGTACAACTCAAATAGGTCCGATTTGACAGTTCGCCATACAGATCTGTCAAAATTACTACACTCTGGGCGTGGCGTGCTCTATGATATTATATTATAATAGATATGTTATACCCATACAAATCAACCGAAAAAAGTATGCCGCACAGCAGCGGCAGCACACATACAAACAAGTGATACAAAACGATAGAAAAAATTATAAAACCAACAAGAAAAAAAGAGGTAGTTTTGTCAGTTGCGCGTTAATGAACCAGCAACCAATCACCTAAACGTAAGACGTTCCAATTAGGATGTTTTTGCGTCTTCGAAATTTTGCGCTCATCTATACTAATATATATGAAGAGTTTGTTTGTTTGTTCATTTGAACGCGCTAATCTCAAATAATCTAACGCTAATTAATAAATCTAAAGTAATTAGTATAAAGTATAGATTATATCATTAGGCGTGCTTAAATTTGAGTATTTGGCCGTACGTAGCCTAAAAATTAATAAGCAGTATAAGCATATCTAATCTATTTAAAAGCACAACACACATCCTATTGACGACCGCTTGGCGCAGTGGTAGCACTGCTTTCTGCGCGAAGGGTCGTGGGTTCGATCCCGACACCGGAAAAACATATTTGTAATTTACATTTGTATTTTTCTGGGGTCCGGGTGTAGCTATCTATCGTATGTATGTATTTACAATATAAATGTAATTTATTCCGTTATCTAGCTGCCATAACACAAGCTTCTGCTTAGCTTGGAACTAGATGGCGCTGTGTATGCTGATGAGAATGTGCCGCGCATATAAAGAAACATCTGTTGCTAACTATAACGTAGCCATTTTCGGTAATTTCTCATAGTATAAAAAAAACCTCTTATGTCACATAACTACATAATATAAAGTACTGTTGCCAGCGACTCCGTCCGCATGGACTTTCATATAAACTCTGAACCCCCCCTTATAACCAAAAGTTATAAAACGTTTCTAAGTTTCCAGTTTAAAAGTAGCGTATGTTTCATCTCAGGCTCTAGACCACCCGTGTACTAAATTTCATTAAAATCGGTTCAGCGGTTTGGCTGTGAAAGCTTAAAATTATAAAAAGTCTCAACCCCTCGCGCAACCTTTTGGGTGTTAATTTTGAAAATAGTAGCCTGTCCCTCCCTTCCTTCCTTAAGAGTTATGGAAAGACAGACAGACAGATATACTTTCGCATTTATAATATTAATATGGATATATGTATCCTCTGTATATGCGGTTATGACGTTAACCATCATACTCCCCCACCACTTTCGGCTTAGATAAGTTCAATTAAGTAATATGTTACCCACACTGTTTTGGCTCACTATCTCGCTTCAGTTATTAATGTTGTGCTTATGTGTATTATATACTAGCTGTTGCTCGCGACTTCGTCCCCGTCGGATCTATTTCTTTTATTATGTTATAGTGAATCAATCTTAGAAGATAGACATATACCGTCGCGGACTTTTTTTTAGATCATTGAAAGAGGAATAATTCTTTCATTCATATTATTTTTATATCTTGAACCGTTTTAGCAGCGCACGCAAAGAAGCTCTCAAAGATGAATAATTTTCCCCGTTTTTTCCATATTTTCCATTATATCTTCGCTTCTATTA
>DWAJ01006515.1:0-10288 GCA_018238005.1 Eurema mandarina | reverse complement strand
TAGGCTACATAACATCACGCTGCGACTAATAGGAGCGAAGATATAATGGAAAATGTGGAAAAAACGGGGAAAATTATTCATCTTTGAGGGCTTCCTTTGCGTGCGCTGCGAAAACGGTTCAAGATACAAAAATAATATGTATGAAAGAATTATTTTAATGATCCTCTTTAAATCATCTAAAAAGTCCGCGACAGTATATGTCTATCTTCTCAGATTGACTCACTATACCATAATAATAGAAATAGATCCGACGGGGACGACGTCGCGAGCAACAGCTAGTAGAATATATGCAAAAAATCCTACTAATATTATAAATGTTAGTTTGTGAGAATATATGTATGTATGTTTGTTAATCTCGTGTCATATGTAGTCTATATGTACGTATACTTGTATTGTCTGTATAATATTATGTACTAAAAATAATACTAATGTTGCATTTTCGCCACCGTTTTTAAATATATTGAATTTTCACTTGTTTGGTTGCCTGGCAGAAATCACTTTGTAGTGATAAGGCCGCCAGTTACAATATTTCTAATAGTTTTTAAGATTTTTCAATTGTAATATAATATGTATTGTAACAAAGAATAAATAAATAAATAATAAAAAAAATTTTCACGCAAGCACAGCTGCACCGATTTAGTTGAAATGTAGATAGGTGATACCCTGGATAACAAATAGGGTACTTTTCGCCTCGGTATTCCCCCGGGAACGGGAACTACGTGGATAACACCGCGAGACGCAACTACCTCGAATTAAAATTAGGGTAACAATATGTATATTGTATAGGAGTAATGATACTTTTATATAACTACGAGCCATAATAAAGAGAATTCATCTCCTGCGCTATACATAAAAGCCTGAATGAGGGCTGCACAATAGGAAGAATTGTAATCAATACGGTGTTCAATTAACTGCTTCTAGCATTGAATAGAAAGCCATTGTTGACTTACACTGCAGTGTTACTATTACAGAAGTCTTATAATTTTATACATACCTCTATAGATACATATAAAATTATATCTACGTCGAAGCGTCAGAATTAATTGTGATTTTTTATTATAATTTCGTTTTATTAATTATAACGTATTAGCTGGCGACGTCAAGCAGTTGAGTGCAGCCAAGCCAAGCAGCAAGCTTGAGTGAGGTCACCCCGGTGTCGGCATGACGTTTGACAGCTTTGTAACGGCTGTCACCTTAGCTAAGCGCGGGCGCCGACGGTCGACGGACAAACTCGCTGCGTTACCAACTAAATCGTATTGATTCTAAATTACTTTTACTGTTATCAATAAGATTGGAAATGCATTGTTAAAGTGAACAACCACGCTTTGCTTTTGATAATCACCACGTCCGATATAACGAAATAACGCCCGGCCCCTTCGTCATATAGAATAGTAACACCTTGAATCGCAATATTAGTACGCAAAGTGAAGCCATTTCAATGTAGACAAAATTGTCTACTTTCATAGTTCGTCGCTGCAGACATTGCATCATAATTCGTATGCTTTTCGTTGATTTTAAATTTTCCACGTTTATAGGGTATTTGTTCTTGTAACAGCAATATTATTGGTAGGCTTGTGTGCGTGTCATCCAGTATAAGAACGTGCTGTTAACACCTACATATATACAGTTTTGGCTTCATTTACGGCGAACCGATTATTAAGAGACTATCAGCCTATGCGTTATTTTGTTAAAATATTTAAATGAATAATAAATATATTAGATTTAAAACAATTATTGCCCGATAAGTCAGTTATAAGTAGCGTCACGAATCATTAGCGCTGAACGAAACCTGCGCAGAAGTCAAAAATAAGGTATCGAGGGGACGTCGCGGCGCGCGGGGCGCGTGATCGTCGGGTGCGCGAGCGTTGAATGGTTGTCCCAGTCGTGTTGTCTTTGAGCACCAATACGTTTATTATTAGCGCGATTCTACCGATGCGCAGCTATACTCGTCCAGCGCTAAACATCCGTGACGCGACCTATACCTGTCTGTAATACTAGAACCAATATGTATATGGAAAGTTTCCCAATTAGTGAGCAGCGCGTCTAAAGTTAATAACTTGTCTATGAATTCTTAACTAACTTCATAATGGTTGAAGCTTGCTTAAATTATCTATACTAGTAATATTATAAATGCGATAGTAACTCTCTCTTTCTATCACGCTAAATCTACTGAACCGATTAGAACGAAATTTGGTACACAGATGGTCTAGAGCCTGCGAAAGAACATAGGCTACTTTTTAACTGGAAAAGGGTTAAAAGGGGAAGGGTGATCAAAGATTATATGAAATTCCACGGGCACGGAGTCGCGGGCAACAGCTAGTCATCTGTATATTTATATGTATACCGGGTGCTTCAAGAAGAGAGCGTACATCTTTCTAAAAGGCCGGCAACCCACTCTAGTGCTGCGATGACCACTTTCCATCAGGCGGCTCGCCAGCTCGTTTGCCCCCTATGTTATGAAAATATATCTTTCTATATCCCCTTACTTTTTATTGAAAAAAATACTGAAAGGTTAGTATGCTATATTTTAGGATGTTATCGAGTTATACGAGTACACCCAGCTTATTTATTATATTTTATAACATAGAGGCTAATGGGCAGGTGAGCCTGATCTTAAATATTACGTACCTTTAATAATACCTACGTATGAAACAGCTTTTATTAAATGCAAGTACCTACAAGACAGGTGCAATTAAATAAATTAAAAAAAACCAAAAAAAAGCAATTCTCTAGAACAACTATTTCTTGTATTGTTACAAAAGTATGAAATGTAACTGAATGAAGGAATCGTTTGAATAAAAGTTTTGAATTTATTCCGTAGAAGCGTCCTTTGTCTAACTATCCAGGGTGTCTGTTACACCGAACCGCGCTATTGTTTTTATTTATTTATTTATTTATTATGAGCACCAACAAGTAGGACAACAATTTATGATTGATTCTTACAATTTCGCACCAGTAATTTAACAATTACCCACTTAATTATAGGTGCCCTAAAAATTCGAAACAGTCGACACGTATATGGAATTAATTAAAAAATTAAACATTATAAAAAATCAATTAGTAAGATAAATAGTCATTAAATTCTTATGATTAACTAAGTTTTTGATGTAAATTTTGCTACTGAAAGTTTCAGTGTATTCATTTTACTTTCAATGTTTTGTATGTGTGTTTAACATCATTATATAGTAAAACATAGTCGCTTTGTCTGTCCCTATATCGCTATGTATGTTTAAATATTTAAAACTACGCTAAAGATTCTCATGCAGTTTTTCATAAGTGTAGGTATAAAGTGATTCGAGATATGTATAATACGCGAATAATATATATAGGCGATAAATTATTTGCATGGTGCTTTTAATTTGCGTAGTAGAAACCTTTCGAATGGATTGTATGTAATGTATGTAATGTAAAAGGTACTCGCTTTCTTTAAGAAATTTCTTCGGTCTTATTACACGCAACAATAATAATAATAATTTATATACATATATATCCATACAATAAATACAGTCAAAATATCTATACAATTCGCAATGATATTTGTATTCTGGTGTCCAAACTAGCTTACAAGATCGTATTTCAGGACATCAGGCACATAGCAGGACACAATGCTTCAATAATCGCGTTCGTTACACTTCGGTGTAAAACACGTCAGTTACGGCTTTCCCATTATGAACTTTTTGATTTTTTCCACTTGGCAGCCAACAGAAGGCTTTTTGTTTAAACTTAAGTTGTTCAGTAAGTATTCAACATCAATTCCTTGGCATTACTTTGGGTTTTAGTGCCTCCGTGATGAAATACTTTGAGCGGTCTTATTTGTAGGTGTGGAAAAGTTGGTTTATTTCGGAAAATTAATTTTCTTTTTTACTCGCTATGTTTTATATATGTAATAATTTTTTTTTCTAGAATCACTCTTACTGATGAAAAACTCATGAAAATTGGTTGCATAGTTTTAAAACATTTAAGCATGCATTGGGACAGAAGGAAACCTTTGTTTTATACTATTATAATGATACTTTTCGTTTTTTATTATTGCTATAAAAGCAAAAAGCTGATTAGTCCTATTCTTGTATTTACTTTCAAGTAGGTATTTTACAAAGTTAATAATGATTAGACTGTGTTCAATTAAAAACTAAATCATTATTATGCGTTACTTACAAAACAATATTGCATAGAAATCTTTATTTAATTTACCTACCTAATCTTATTTAAGTAGTGACGTAGATATAATATATTAAATAAATATAAATAAATAAATAAATAAAATAAATAAAAAAGTGTTTATTGCTACTAAAATACAAATTGAAAACATTATAAAATCATCACAAAACATATAAACAGAAACGTAGCAAAAGGCGACATCTCAGCTAATGCTATCCTGAGAGCGAACTCTCAAGATAGCGCTGGTTTTCAGATGCCGCCCGTATATTATGTACTATTATGGTTTCGACCTCACATTTTTAAATATTTATATTCTACTTATACTTATAATAAATAAATAAAATAAAATAAAAATTATTCGCCTACCTTTATTCGCTGACCATAACAGTTTGACTTATGTACTAGGTTTACATACATTTTTTTTACACAATATTTAATTTAGTTCTTTAGCAATCATTTCTTTTTTTTTAGTCAGGTTGTCCTTCGACATAGGTTACTTATACTACACAGAAAAAACTTTAATAGCGCGATTCAGAATAGCAATTCGTAAACATAATACATCCCCTCATCCATACCATAACTCATTCGACAATACGCAAGCAAGTAATACTGAGAAATTGCAAAAACCCAAGGGTTGATATAAATCTTGTCCTTGGAGACAAATCGGTGCCCTTCTGTCAAAGAATGATTCTACCCAGCTATAATTCATATCGATGCCTTGAAGGTTTTGAAGGAAAAAAATTGAGGTTGAAAAACACATGTTTTTTTCTTATGGATAAGAAACATGCAATTTACCTATTTCTTTATAATCGAATTTTATATATAGTTAATATTACTTATGATTGTAGATTTCAAAATATACAAAAACATCAACTGACGCGTTCCAAAGATAATATAAATAAGAGCAAGTAACCAAAAAGCAATTTAGCTTTAGTAGTTATATTTAATCTATTGTTATTTATAGATATTTAAGTACGAGTATATAGGAATAACACTAGCTCATATAAAATCCCACGTAAGAAATATTACATTTAATACTTAGAACAATTTTTATTTCAAGTTACGCTACGTCGTAGCGCTACGGCGTAGCACTACTACGATAAAAGCTACGAGACTCGAATAAATTTTATAAAAAAATCTTATCTCCCGATTAGCTATTAAGGCTTTATGACATAATATAAAGTGTAAAAAATAACTGCAAATCATTACGACTAAGGCTTTATGGGAGCCATAAACTATGCCATTAAATTCATTGCTTTTCGCGTATTCTTGGAATAATAGAAATATTTTAATAGTTCTTTTATGGGTCATGGTGAGCGAACAGATGGTTCAGAACATGTTTATTTTTATTTTACGGGAGGGTTGGGGTCTTCGTTAGTAGGCCTTAAAAACTCATCAAGATGAGTCATAAAATAGAATGAAATAGATATATTATACCTATTTCGAATTACACTACAATATTATAACCGCTTTTTGGCCCAGGAGTGAAAACAAAGTAATTAACGTATTAATTCAAAGTCAAAAATATATTTCACTTGGGCAACACAAGTAAGACTTGAATCGTCATAAGTAATATTTATTATTGCTGCGTTATATTAAGCTCAATAAAATGTTCTTTGACATTTATATTAATGAGGAAAATAATATACATTTTAGAGCCTATTCCTTTTATTACTCTGTTTTTAATTTCGAATCTTTTCATAACTTAGATACAAATAAATTCATTAAAAGTAATATGTCGACTTATTATTAAAACTAGCGACCCACCCCGGCTTCGCTCGCATATATAATGTATGTATTATAAATATAAAATTTTCTCTTGAATCACTCAATCTATTTGAAAAGACGCATGAAAACGAAAATTGCTTGAGTATTTTTAAAGAAGATAGTGGGACAGACAAATAGACTTTGTTTTATGCTATAGAATCAGTTTATTGGAACTACCTATGCTATGACGTCACGAGCTCATAAAATATGTTCCTACGTAATATTAGTGTAGGGAAATATAATAAAAGAAATTTTCATTAATCGTGTATTAAAGTTAAAATCAATAGCTTAATTAGCACACAGAGATAAGAGTTAGAAAGGTTTAAGGCTGTTTATCACAAAGAGAGTTATGACGGAGGCTTTGTTCGCCATTTTTAAGGCTTTTGCGCTCTTATCGCTCGGTAGGAGATTAACGCACAGTGTTGGGGCAGTCAACAAGCGGCTTGACCTAATTATCGTAATTATTTTTTGTATACTTTTTATAAATAAATTTTACTTAAAAGTCAGTATGTACCCAAGTCATTTAACGTAAAAAAATATTATTATAGAAAAAATGTAAAAAGGCATGTAGTCTTTAGGTATATTGTTTTTTGCTACAAATTATTTGCTTAATTTTTCACAATCTGGAAAACAGATTTCACTAGGTTCTTAAACTTAGTTAGCGAATAATAGTAACTTTAGGACACAAGTAGGTAATTACCAACTAAGCGATTCCTAATCTCCCTGTTCGTGGCCACACAAAGTAAACAAGAGGCTTGCCGGATTATCTTATAAAGAATTACGTGTGTTTGTTCGTCGAGTTTTTTTTGTGTAAATACAACTTGTCATCGCGAAGGGGAAGGATGAAGGGTGTTAAGTGATGCTTTTTTTAGGAGGCTATATATTTCTGTAACACTTTATATTAAGGTGAAGACGCATATGATGAGAGGCTATTACTTACAGCTGTTTTTATGTCGGAGGGAGGGCTCTATGGCCATTTAAAATAACATTTAAGTTAAAGTAAAGATGTATTGAAATATATTTGTTTATCGTTTCAGATTATATTTGATTTTTAATGATGTCAATTTTAGTATCGCGTTATTGCTGTTGATATTATAATAGAATGAGGTACAACGATTACTATCAGTACTAAACATTTAAGCTGCGAATTTAATATCTGGGGTTTCATGGTTTCATCAGGAAACAAGTAGATAATTAGAGTATTTTTTTTTCAAAACCATCCACTACTATCAGAGCCTATTATATACAAACAATATATGTACAAACAAACCGTTTGTTTATTCTTTTTTTTATTAAACAAGTCTTGACCAAAATTACTTTAATTAGAGTGAAATCGTATTTTAAGATGGAGCGCCGTAGCTGGTTCGGCAAGATTAAGATCCCCAGGTTAGCTCTGTAATATTAAAATACCGAATACGACAAGAAATAAAGACACAACGCTAAGTACGTTTTAAAAATTCAAAATACTCGCACTTTGTTTGTAAATTACCAATGTGACACTAACTGAGTGTGACATATTTATCGCTGTGTCATGTTATGTCACGTGACGTGTCAAATCGCGGCAAAATTATAGGCTGCGTGACGCAATACCGGGCGTGTTAAATATGGATTACACGTGGTTCTGTGTTGGCGAAAAATTATGTATGACAGATAGAAAAAAAAGCTTCCTTAATTTCTTGTGTCTTTCTTTATTTTCTAAGCTTAAAACACTTCATTATATTTATTGAAACTATAATCAACGGACCTTTTAGCGTTTTTATTTAATAAAGGTAAGTTTTTGTACACAAATATGAGATTATAATGCATAAAAAACTTCTCTCATTGTACAAAGTTCAAAGGCTAGTTACTATGTTAGTTTTAAATAAACAGAAAAGACATAAACACAGCGGGACATATTTATCGCCGTGTCATGTTGTGTCACGTGACGTGTCAAATCGCGGCTAAATTATAGGTTGCGTGACAATACCGTGCGAGCTAAATACGGATAATGTGTTAGAAAAAATGATATGGGTGAAAAATGGCGCCTATTTATAAATATTATTAACGAGAAAAAATGAGTCTGCGTTTTTATTTTTGAATGAATTAATTATTATAAATTAAAAGGATTTGACTGTTAGTTTGTTTGTTTCTAACAATTTATAAAAAAATTAAAACAGAGCTGTACGTGTTTACATAAAAAACTATTATGTTCATAACTAATTAAATTGACTTTCTAATTATTATAATAATTTAATTTGACATTTCTTATTGACATTAGTATAATCTATATAATTATTATACAGAAGTAAAGTTTGTGTGTTTGTTAAATTGTAAGGGGTAATCTCGGGATCTACTGAACCGATTTTAAAAATTATTTCACCAAAAGAAAGCCACATTATTACTCTCAGTAATAATGTGGCGTTAGAGTGTGAGAGAGGCTAAATAAACTTAATAATATTATATAATCTATCTAGAATAATGATTGTGTGGAGCTTGTTGCTTACCAATGTATTGGTTAATTTTGGCAATAAATTATTATTAACAATTTTTATTGAATAGGTCGAAATAACTGACAACTTTATTTGGGCGGGGACAAAGTTTTTAAACTTAATACTCGTATTACGTAAAAGTATATTGAATTGGAATTGGTACATTATCTGTCGTTCTTGTCCAAGACACAACGCTATTTTTTGCGCCAACAAATATAAAAAACCTAATATTTAAAATGTATGCGTTTCTCAGCATGTTTGTATGTGTGGATGTTTCCTAAAAATCCTACTATCCATGCATGCTTAAAACTTTAAAACTACGAAACCAATTTTTGTACAGTTCTATTTAGATGTAGTGAGTCAATACGTACAAAACTTGTATATGTATATATGCGTCCATAACCGGGGCTGTTCACTATATTCCAAGAAACATTTCCCAGTATTACCCTGGGAACGTAAAAAAGCTACTCATTATTAATAATAATATCATCTTAATGTAATAAAACGTCAAGGTCTTGGGAAAAACAACGTTTCCTCCTGGGGTTTCTTCTGTTTGTCTACCGTCTAATTGGGTTAGTCAAGATCTGTGAGATATTTTGCTGAATTATCAACGGACGGACAAATATTACTATTTTGTGTAATTATTACACGTTACTAGCTATTTCCTGTGGTTTTACCTATTTTTATGGTACTGGCAACTGAGGAGGTTTGATTTATGGTAAGCGACCTCTGTCCTTAAAGAATCTTTAAGGGTTTACCCTTCAGGAAAGGATTTGAGGTAAAATGAAAAAAGGGTAAAAGAAGGGAGGCAGGAAAAAGTGATTCTATTACTGAGTTTAGTCAGAGGGCGGTAAAGTGTTGTCACCAGTGGGTGAGCCTAACAATATATACCATCACTCATAAATAAATAAATATTAATAATATAAAAAAATAAAATTATAATAAAAATATCAGAAAGAAGCTCTTTAAGGCGTATAATCTTAGCTTAGCTTAATTATATTCAAATCCCTTATAAAAAATCTAATAAGATCTTTCAAAATTCTCTGAACATTTTATTCTAAACAAACATTGCATTAAATTCGGTGCATTCATTGAAACGTTACATACAATTACACAGACAGACAGACGAACCCTCGTGCGTAAGCGGCTAAAGAGATTCATCAAAAATTTGGGAAGTAAAAAAATCGTAAATCCCATCCGGTGATCAAGCAAATCTTATTACATTTTAGGGTTCCGTATGTAAACAAGAAAAGCCATATTATATATATACAAATTGACACCTCTGTCGATATGTCTGTCAAAGTCAAATTCAAAAGTATCTTTATTCAATTAGGCTACATATAGTTACACTTTTAAATCGTCATGGTATTACAAAACATTTATCACCGGTTTGGAAGGCAGTTTCTACAGAGAAGAACTGGCAAGAGACTCTGATAGTTGCTCTTAAGTTTAGTTGAGGCGTTTTTCACTTTTTCTCGTGTATAATGAATTTTAAAATTAAATCTATTCGTTTATTTAAAATTTAAACTACTGTAACCATACAAAAAAATGAAAAGCCTAGATTTTTATTTATTTTTATTTATTACAAGTTTACAAGTTTAAAAATACATTTCATATTCAAAAATATAATAAACTTATTATAGTTTAGGTTCGCTGGTACCTGTTTTAGTTACAAAACTGTGTTACAGATACCAGCGCCTAACTTAATACAATATTGTGTGTGAGTGGTGTTTGTGTGTATATGTGTGTGTATGTGTACGTGTGTGTGTATGTGTGAAACTCTAATTTCCTGATGTGCAGTGTCCTTTATTTATAGCACAAGATACTCCGCCTCACTATATGAAAGCCCAAGCAAATAGTTTTTAAGTATAGGTTTTATTTTATTGATAGTCAAA
>DWAJ01006514.1:0-10291 GCA_018238005.1 Eurema mandarina | reverse complement strand
TTATGGTAGTCACAACCCATCTAGATGTAAAGTCCTTATCAATACAAAATAATCAAGCCCAAACACAAGGTAGCTACTGTAAATCGTTGAGGATTTCCCTCGACTGTACCTTGGCTCCATCATCAGAACTACTCCAGACTTTTAAAATTAAAGTGTTTACATAAGATACTTATTGAAAAACTTATAAACGCACTAGTCGCCCATACAATTTTTGAAAGTTCCCCTCGATTTGTCTGGTTTCCCATCATCAGATCCTGACTTCCTTAAAATGAGACCACCTCGGAAACATCACCTTTCCAACAAAAAAAGAATTATCAAAATCGGTTCATAAACGACGAAGTTATCGGTGAACATACATAAAAAAAAAAAAAATATTATACATACAGACGAATTGAGAACCTCCTCCTTTTTTTGAAGTCGGTTAAAAATATGTGGATGCAAGAGTAAAGTAAGGGACAAATTATTATTAAAACGGCAAATGATATAAAGGAGTTGGCCAAGTGCCAATTTGAAGAAAGAGTGCATTTGCGTAAAGCATCTAACTGAGAATTGTAGCTCCTGTCAGCCATTATTCGCTTGCCCAATTTTTATAAAAGTTTGAGTTATGCGTTATTGGCATTGTAATTCGAGTATGATTGTTTATTAGCATATTAATTTTGGTAACAACTTTTTTTTAGTTTGGACTTTTAATTACTATAAAATTGTCATATACATACAAATAGAAATAATTTAATTTATTACACCGAGAATTGTACAAGATTATCTATGTATTGATCGGATTCGATCCAGGGGTTTCGTAAATTGTAATCCACTTAAAGTAACTGTTTAATTATTGATGATTACATTATGTTTGGCGACGCTCAAATTTACATGGCATGGGATGAATTCCCTTGACCTTTTTGTGCCTGAATGATTAATCAAATGAAGTGTTGAAATGTTTATATATACTTAAGTGGAAAATTAATTAAACTAGAAGTATAACAACAAAACTAAATCAAAATAATTTCCATGTCTTATTATATATAACAGAAAACCGATAAGAAGTAGGTAAGTATCACATACGTAGAATCATTAAAATGGCAATTAATGAATTCGTGTCTAAGTTAAAATTTTACTACCAATTATTGAAAAGAAACAATGAGTAATTGATTTATTATTTTAATAATAAGTCTTTTCTCTATCTATAACCCCCATATTTCACACAACAAGGACTCGATACAAATATATCAGAGTAAAATAGTATTCATATATAGTCACTCGCATTAAATAAACAATAATATTGCTTAGAGAAGCACAAGTTTATTATAATTTGTCTTCTAAAGAGAATTTTACTAATCTTTCAGACTCTCTCCATAGCCGTTCCGCTAATTCCGGGTTTTGAGACAATCGCGATGGATTTGTCTTATAACAGTTACTAAAATAGCAACCACTCACATCTTTTACTTCAGGTGATACGGCTAAGTATATAGATGTCTGTGCTCCCTCCCAAGGGTTCAAGTATAAAAGGCTGACTAAGAATTGTACAGCTTCTCTTATAAATTTTGTTTTTATATTTCTAAAAATATTTGTGGCGACCACGCCGGGGTGCAACGCGTTCACGGTCACACCACTACCTTTTAATCTTCGACTTAATTCCAATGTCATTAAATTTATATACAATTTACTATTAGCGTACACTAAATAATCACTCCAATATTTTTCCATGTTCAAATTCTCAAAGTCCATTTCAGCGTATTTGTGAACGAGCGATGACACATTGATAATCCTGCTAGGCGCCGAAGACTTGAGCAAAGGCAATAAGAGACAGGTTAACATAAATGGTCCGTAATAATTCACTTGCATTCCGATATGGTTGCCATCTTCAGTCTTGTGGTTCCCCAGTCCACCCGCGCCTGCATTGTTTATAAGCACGTCTAATCTGCTCTCAGTTTTGTATATTTTTTCACAAAAATCCCGCACCGACCTCAACGATGCTAAATCTAAGTATCGGTAAACTACATCGGTGTTACCCGTTGCTTTAATTATTTCATCTTTCGCTTCATTCGCTCTTCGTACACTCCGGCAAGCGATAATGACCCTTGCGCCACGCTCTGCTAAGTTCTTAGCTGTTTCAAATCCAATACCACTGTTACCACCAGTTATTATCACAACTTTCCCGACCATGTGCGCACTCGAATGACATATTCCTAGGGATAATTTTTGATAAATCTTTAAAACTATCACCAAGAACACTAAGGCTCCTAATATCAATATAAGATACATTATAGGTACACAATAAACAACAAAATGATATACTTTAAATTATTATATCTTAGCACAAGAGTATGCGCGCCATGTGCAATAGATAAGCTTGTTTCTTTTTAGTCTGTATCGCGGCGATAAGAATATTATAGTTTATCTATACATGCTGCAACGTTACGGTTTCGTAACGATAGAAGACGACCGCCTTTGTCGTATCTTTGACTATACTAAAGTAATATCAATACATACTTGCGTATGCGACGTGCTCTTGACAAGCGTTACGTAAGCAGCAACTGACATTGAATACGGTACCGCTATAAATATGTCACCTTGAATACCAATTTTCAATAATGAATCACTACATAGATAAATTTTCATATGAAACTAAGTATTCAGGTATATATCTTCAACGAAATTAGCAAACGATAGGAAAAACGCAAATAAAGAAAAATTTTGGCAATAAAAAAATGACACGTCACGTGTTATTTTAATAATAGTTAACCTTGAAATTTAATATCATGATAGTATTATCAGGTAATAAATAAAGTGATATTTAATTAGAACATATTATTGCCTGCATGATATTACTTAATTGTATTACTAGTTTAAAATGATTGACTTTACATATTACATATTATGCTATTAAATAAGAATATTGAAATTGTATAATTTAGACATTTTATTAACGATAATTAGCTACGCACTTTGACGTTCCCCAGTTAAATTTAATTGATATGTTTTATAACCGTTATATGAAGGTATATGACTAAAATAATTAATTAATAGGTAAGTTAACGTTCTAACATTTGATTATTTTAGTTATTTTTGAAGCTGAATAATAAGAGTCAGTAGATATATCAAACATCATTAGCTTGTGCATAAAATCGAGCGAGTTGATAGCTGCAAATGGGTAGGACGTTTTACGACCTTGTTAAGTCTTACAATTGTTGAACTTTGAGCCCGCAGCTTTACCCTACCATTACTGACTTGGAAAGTCTTTCATTAAGCTCAAGATAAGATGCTTTTAATTTCGTATGCAAAGACTGTTAGCACCTTTAGCAACTCATTAATAATTATCTTTATTTAGCCCACTTTGAAAGTACATAATTGGAATTCGTTATATTTTGTTGTCATAATACTGTTATGTACCGATGTTCAGTATAATTTACACTGAAAATTAATTTTAAAATAAATTATTCGCAAGAATTCATTTAAACAAAAATATCGTATCCTAATAGCTTGATTCCCCTTGTGTTAACAATGAGCAATTATTTGTAAATACAAGTTGATTGTAGTCCAGAACAGGAATCGCCTTCTGAGTAACAGAGAAAAGACCTTTCGAGGCTACAGATGTAACAATATTGTAAGCATATCAATAACTCATGAAAATGTTTGCTATATTCGATAGCTATGGTGGCTTCGTAAAAATATAGTTCATAAATAAGCATTTACGAATTCAAAGCTTTGTGTTTAGCATAATAATTGAACACTTATTGTCGATCTTATAAATAATAAATAGTTTATCAAAATGAAGAAGCTATGACGCAAGCAACTGGATCATTTAAATTATTTCGTACTCTTAAAGGAAAAACTGACCGGACTGGGTCGTTATCCGTGTGTAGAGAACATTATTGAGCGCAAAAACGCATAAAGATATCAAGTTGTTATTACGCCAAACACTCGAAGTTCCTTTCAGCTATAAAAAATCAAATTTGCATTGTGCTCAAAATATATGTATAATCCTTTATGTATCTATTTTGTTATCTCACAAGGAAATCGAAACGTTTTATGCCGGAACTAGCGACCCGCCCCGGCTTCGCACGGGTGCAACGCATAAGCGTTTACTTAAGTAACAATGTACCGCCGCGACGCCGCAACAACTACGTCCCTGCATTTTTAATTTGTTCTTCGGAACTATTCACTTAAATTACATGCTGTAAAAATCATATTGATCCATAATAAATGCACAATTTATCTAAGCTACTTAATAAGATAAGAATGATTTGCTGTATTGTTTAAAATCACTTCTTGAATAACCAATATTTAGTAAGGTATAAAAATAGTTATGGTGGATTATCCCTAAGCGATAGACATAGACTTTTTTGTTGAACTGTTTAAGGTAGATAATACAGTAGTACAATATTTTGGTCTATCTCGTAGCGTAAAAAACGTTCTTATTTACGACATCACATTAGATACCTCAAAATTATTCAGTGTTTCTCTTTTATATTATTCATGCATTATACATCTAAACCTTCCTTAAGAATCACTCTATCTATTAAAAAATACCGCATCAAAATCCGTTGCGTAGTTTTAAAGATCTAACCATACATATGGACAGACAGACGACGGATAGCAACTTTGTTTTATACTATGTATATGTATCTATATTGATACTGAAACGCTATTCAAATTTAAGTACAACTCAAAACGCTCCGATTTGACAGTTCGCCATACAAATCTGTCAAAATTACTAGACTTGAGACTTGCTTAAATTTGATTTGCGTATGAGTATTTGCACATTAGTCATTTCCATTGATCCAAGGGAATAATAATTGAACAATTAGCAATATTATTCACCACATTCACACATACATACAGTATGCCCATACAGGAAAAGGAAAAATACTAGAAACCGTAAATACGCAGTAAAATAAGCTTCAGAGAACCTTCAGTCTGTGATTATATTAATGTATGTACACTTTGCCGGTTTTTTCATAGAGGTTCAGAAAAACAACATTGCCGTAACAGTACTTCACGGATTATTTAATCATTTAAATAATCATAAATTAATTTCATTAACAGCAAATTTAACATTATTGTACTAAAATAGTCGAATTAAATACTGTATTAAGAAAATAAATATTTACTCTTACATTTATTAAGTAGGTTCACTTTTATATAGTAAAGACATATATTAGTATTGTTCATTTATTTTTGTATCATAATATATTAGAGAGCCTAGATAGTCGATGTGTAGCTAATGTTCTACATAGAACATATACATGGCTGCACAGATTATACGCTTTATCAAACCAGCTCAAGCGGCTGCTAATGGAAATGTCAAAAACATATTGTTCTGTACCTCTTACATGATGCTAGATTATATAAATTGTATACAGTGGAACCTGCTTAACTGAGATCTCAAGGCACTCAAAACTAATGGCACTTAGACGCTTTTCATATACCGGAGAATGTACTAGTTAACATGGCATTATTCTAGGTAAAGTAACTAGAAAAAAGTAAGAACATACAGGGGAGTTAGTTACTAGACTTACGCGGGTCGGTTCCGACTACCCACAGAAAACAGGCGTCAACGTATAATAGCTAATAAGATATATTAATGTCTTTCGTTCGGTGAGTAGAAATTACCTGGTTAGTCGTTTAACATGCCAAAGCATAAATATATTTCTTTAAAGCAAAAGAAGCGTAAAACTTTATACTAAAAATTCCTAATCCCATCATACCTACTTGTATTTGTACTTATATTAGAAACGTAGCTCGTTTATTGTCAATAAAATTTTAAAATTCATAACAATACTTAAACCTTTTTTGTCCATCTACTTTAATATTTAATATAAAATTCGCAATTATAAATAATTCTGTAAGAACATAATTTGAAGGATTATACAACAAAAATTTGAATTTGTACTGCATTGAACTTGAAATAAAAAATGGATCTCTTATTTTATTAAAATATATTACATTCAATTAATTTTTAAAGTAGTTCCTACGTAATGAAAAATACTAATGTTGCAGGTCAGTCATAGGTCGCTTGTCGTCGTGGTTACAACCATGATTGTATATTGTGTATTAACTATCATTATACTGGCATTGTTAATATTTATATACAATGACAAAACACGTGGTGTTTGCAGACATAGTGCGCATCTTGTTAACAAAGTAGTTATAGTGACTGGTGCCAACAGCGGCATTGGTTTCGAAATAGCTAAGGATATGGCTGAAAGGGGAGCCCGTGTCATCATCGCTTGCAGAAGCGAACAACGCGCACTCAACGCGTTAAATAAAATTAAAGAAACAACAATAAATGCAGACGTTCACTATCGTCACTTAGACCTGGCATCATTCAGCTCTATTAGAAAATTTGCCGCCGAAATCATTGAATCTGAAAAGAGATTGGACATACTGGTAAACAATGTAGGTATCATTGTAGGTGTCAACGAAAAAACAGAAGACGGACTATCGGTTCTATATCAAACCAATTACTTAGGACCATTCTTATTAACATCTCTACTGGTGCCGTTATTAAAGTTGTCTGCCCCGAGCCGAATTATTTACTTATCTTCCATCGCGCACCACTTTATATTAAAATTTGATGCAAATAAACTAGGTAAAATCTCTGGATCGGGTCGCTTTCTAACAAACACTTTTTCGTATATGGAAAGCAAACTGTGCATTAATTTGATGACCTTTGAACTAGCGCGTCGATTGCAAAACACCGGTGTGACAGTCAATTGTTTGCATCCAGGGGTTGTCAGGACCAATATACTTGATTTCATCGACTTTGCGTTAATAAAATACCCAATGAAATTATTAATACCGTTCTTCAAAAATGTACGGGACGGTGCACAGACCGCTATATATCTAGCTGTAGCCCCGGACTTGATAAATTCGAGTGGCGGCTATTATTCAGATTGCAAATTGGTGAATACCAGTAAACTATCACAAAACCTAGAGTTAGCTCAGAATGTATGGCAAGTATCAGATAATCTTGTTAACGCCTGTCGAAATAGGCAAAGCAAAATCATAAGCTGTTAGATATTGCGGTGAGTTATAAAAAAATTATAAGCTATATTAACAAGACAATATAAATCATCATGTGTCCTGACAAGGAAGTCTCTGCAAAATCTGAAGTTTGTGACAAATCATACATTTTTGACGGAACTCTAACCGTGCGTAAATGTAAGTTTAATTAATAATAACAACAGTAATAATAATGTCTATTGAGGCAGTAAATGCCCATTAAAAAGCACAGAAGATTTATATTTCAGTCACAGTCACTGCATTATATAAAATAATATATGTATTAAACAGTATTGTTGTTCTTTGTAAAGAGAGCCAGAAAACCTAAAGGGGGTTGTCCAATATATATATATATAACATGATTGAATAAGTGCTGTCAAAAATAGCGTTTTTATAGACTGCTAATAACGACGATGAATATAAATCTATTGGCGTAAAGTGTTGCATATATTATGGTTCATCTTGTACATCCGAGCGATTTGTAATGAACCACCCTTAAAACTGTTACGAAATTAATATAAACATACAATTATTGTTATTAATACCTCCGGTATACCATTGCTAATGTGTAAAGAACTTACAATAATTATAATAAGTCGTTTCAGTAGTTTTAGCAAAATAACCACTGTTTTTTAACAAAAAACGTCTCACATTTAAATCGCTTTTTGCAACGCAATATGAATTTTAAGTCTATAATATTTTAAATTTTAACTTAATGTGCCCGCATATTTGCATTATCATATGTAATATATCTAATTTAATTTAACAACTTCTTTAAAGATAGAAAATTTTAAAACTAATATTTTATTTTGTTAATTGTTTTTGTGGCTGTTCTTATGAATACATTATGTTTTTGTATCAAAAATTTAACGTAACCTTTAAAACTGTAATAAACCTTTAGTGAATTTTATAACAAGTTCATAAAAAGTGTAAATGTACCTACTAAACCTGCATTTACATCTGTAACATAGAGGTATAATATTATATTTTACAGATGTAATATAATAGCTTTGTCAATAAGTTATGTAGATCATGACTCAGTAAATGGGTCAATACGGGGGTTAAAAAGTTGCCTGAAATATAAGACATGTTGTTGGCACACATCACTGTCCTAACTCGGGACTTTAAAAGTTATAGATGAAATATCAACAAAACTTATACAAATACTTTTGAGAGCAAGAATAATATTGAATATGGATGATTCACGAAACTTCAAACTTTGTGACTTCAAACTTGGTAGATATATCTGCAATGCTTTTATTGAATAGTCAAAATAACTTAACAATTCAATCAGACCTTGTTATAGTTTATTCAAAACTAAGATGTATTGTGTAAAACATTAAAGAAAGCTAGATAGACTTAATTATATTCGTATAACAGTAAAATAAAATTGTTTTATTTTAATAATACACCGAATACTACTAACAACCAAGCATTCCAATCCGAACCATCATACTGAATTCCTATTCGGGTTCTGAGGGTCTAACGACACGTCCCGTCACTTAGATGTTCGGCCTGTTATATCCAAAATTTAATATATAATAAATATTATTTATTAAAGTAAATCAAATATTAAAATAATATATAAGACACAAGACATACAACATATTATCAAGAGTTAAGATTATTTACTTACCTACTAATTTTTAGATTAATAGTAGCTATTGACAGAAAAATCTAAATGACCCGATTATACTTATATTGATATCTTATTAAGTGATTTTATTGTTCGTGCCATGGTAAAAACGATATAATACATAAAAAATAATTACTCAGATGTAAAACTTCTCTACACGTGTTTTTAATTCCCTTACATATTATGGAAAAATGTTATTGCCGAAGTCCTTCTATCTCTCTTTTCTAACTTCCGCCCCATTACTAATTTGCTGTTTTCATCTCAAATACTTAAATAAATATTTTTAATCAGTTGCCATTCTGTCTTCCGTCTACACCTGTATATGTATTTATGATCTTTATATTACCTAACATATAGATTATCCATGTAGTATGTGTACATAATGTTTATTATATTATGTAGATCTATACTTGTATATTGACTCAAACTCGAGGACACCTGATTAAAAAAAAACAAAAAATATTCAAACAGAAATTATGGTAATTTTCAAAAAAGTATTTTACATTTATTTATAGGTAGGGTATTTACAAAGTGTAAAGTCAAAGTCAAAAGTATCTTTATTCAATTAGGCTACATAAAGTAACACTTTTGAATCGTCATGGTATTACAAAACATTTACCACCGGCTCGGAAGGCAGTTTCTACAGAGAAGAACCGGCAAGAAACTCTGATAGTCGCTCTTTTTTAAAAATAAGAACATACAATTGTAAATATAAACAAAAACTCGACTGTAACGATTGTAATAAGAACTATACAGTAATAGATAATGGTTTAGAACACCAAGATTATTTAGTAGCGAAATCGGGCTATAAAAATTTCAACGGTTCTAAAAGAATCCAATATCAATTTCGATGCAATACTGCATTGTGCACTTTTGTGCTCCATTGTTGCCAGCTTTTATTATCGTTGTAATATTTTGTTATAAATCGTTCTTTAACACGTTTCGTCAGCTATTATTATCACAAACAGCAATATCAGACTAAGAATAATATAGACAGAATGTCGTGAACTCAGAATACAGAAAAAACCAGAAGCCGCATTCAGTGCTATTTACATTGACATTACTATGTCCAAAAACTACGCCCGTCTCGCACCAAACCCACTTCCCTACCGCGTAATGTTGCTAGCTCGGGAACGCCTTTCGAATTTTCGGGTAATTTTTGGCTAAATGTCTATTGAAATCGATATTAAATTTATTACAACAAATAAACAAATATATAAAAAGATATTTGTCGTATAAAAAGACAAACCGTAAATGTATAGGTATTACACGGATAAAAAGTACACTATAAGTAAAAAATATTGAACTGAAGGATTTTTGACATAAATTTATATTTAATTTTATATAACAAAATACTTGTTGTAACAAATTACTTTTATATCCATTGAATTGATTTCGAATTTCGTAAAAAAATATATTCACTAATTATTGGAAATAAAATGTCTACTTTCAGTAGTAGCAGGATAATATTATAAATTTTAAAGATTATGTTTGAATTTTTGGTTAGTCATACAAAAATATGAATATACAGTGGAATCTCTATAACTCGAACCTCGTTAAATCGAATTCCTCAGTAAGTCGAAAAAAAGTGTCATTCCCTTCCGCTGAAGCCCTAAATACGCGATATCTCGAATTATTTTGACTTTGTAA
>DWAJ01006513.1:0-10291 GCA_018238005.1 Eurema mandarina | reverse complement strand
CATTTCCACCAAACATAGCGAAGAACACTCGCAACGTATATATCTTTCAAACAAATAAAATCGGATCATCCGTTTGGGAGCTACGTTGCCTCAGACAAACACATACACACACTGACACACACACAGACACGTCAAACTTATAACACTTAGTAATTAACGTCCATTGTAGCTGCCAATTTTTGTATGAAAAAGGGGGCAAACGAGTCGGCGAGCCTTCTGAAGAGCGAGAAACTGGATATTGTCGGCCATGAACACTCGCACTCTGGAGTAGGTTACCGACTTTTTAAAAAGATGTAGGCTCTAATGATTAAACAGTGATCTCTCTGAGGCTTGCTAATCTTTAAAGATAGCCATAGCCAATAATTTTATTTTTTTGAGATATAAAATATGGGCACAATTTAAAATAGAACCTCACCCTGTGGATTCGGCACCGAACCAACTTACCACCAGAAATAACTTGAGACATAACCAATGCATAATGTTTCAGCTTAATAAGTTTCAAAGTACCGTATATAAGCTACGTGTCGATAATACTTTTGATCTTGGCCTCCATTGGACTCTACATTATACCTTTCAATTACATCCTCATGGGATTTGGTAAGAATTTTAATGTTTATTGTTATCAATTACTGCCCCATGGTTTCGCCCACGTATCTTTAATCTTGTAAGTGAATAACAGTCCTTATTAATGTAGAAATCAAAGAATAAACATGAGAACAGTTTATAAATGATAATGCTTAGTGAAATTGACATATAGGACTTATAGCTTAACTCCAATTCAGCTTTTAACACCATAAGTATTTTCTCGTGAAAATATATAGGTAACTCAGTTACAGATAAAGACTAGGAAAATTTTATAAAGCTATACGTTATAGGCTCTAGATATATTGAACCGATTTTGAAAATTATTTTATCAGTAGATTGCCACATTATATGTATATATGAGTGTCATGATCGATTATATCGATATCATAAATCGATATTTTTATTTATTTAAATTGCAGGTATATTCAAGTTTACAAGGAAATATTTAAACCCAAATCGAGTGTTAAATAATGATTTATTAGACTTCTTCTCGCGAATACCAGACGACGCAATATTGGTATGTTATAAATACATTGCTTCTTATTAAATACTAACAATACATCGATAAATAGATTTATAACGATACATTTGATTTTCAGAAAGATTGGAAGGAGTTACATGTACCAAACCCTAATGAAGAGGTAAATACGAAATATCTGGCAAGATCCGTCAGCACCTCAATTTGAGGTATTACTCCTATAAATTGTGATACTAGTACGCTATTATATAAATACTACATTATCACCTACAATCACATTTCACTACATCTACATCTAGTGTTACCATACACGTTGCAATAATTTGCACCTTAAAATAAATTGAGCAATTCAATATCACAAATGTTATTGCATCACATCGTTATTTTTATATCACAGTGATTGTAAATTTATTTTAAGTAGCTCAATAAATCATTTTTCATTCCTGTAAATGCACGATATTATAATAAATATAACAAATTGGGTACAATTTAGAAACATAGAAAAGTGTACAAACAATTTTGTCATAAGGTTTTACATATGTATCGTACAGCCTACATCTATATCCCAAACAAATGGCATGCTAAGCTTTTAAAAGCAACAATAAATATTGTAACAGTTTTTTCACATGTGGTATCACATTTATCACTGTGATTTATAATTCTATATTAAATAGCAGTGATTTCACAGTGATATTTGTATCACATAGCAGCGTGTATGGCATAGATAGCGTCCGTTCTTTCCTTCTAGTCATAGACTATTCTATGGCACTACGATTGTACGAACGTCGCGTAAATGCAAGCCCAGCTTTTTGTATAGATATCGTTCTACCGCCTTTTAGCTGAATCTGAACGCGAAAGGCTCGGTTCTGGAACTTTCAATTCGCGCCATTGTTTCTGAAAAAAAAGTTTTATTATCTTTTATTACCTTTTTATGTTTCTTATAAGTTCAAAGCTAATTATTTACATGTTAATTGCGATAGGTCAGAGCTATGAAGGCGGTAGTTGAACTTAAAAAAAACAATAACCATTGATTAGTTTAAATATTTTGCTATAAGTAATTGTTTATACTATACTATTCAGACATTTTTTTGTATCAAGTTCTACGTAATAATTGAGTTGTGTAATCAAATTATGCTTGTGATATAACACAAAAGGCCATTAAGAAGTAATTAAACTGTTTGTTATATTTTCTTTAACTTATGTGATGTTTGTAAATATATTTAAATCAAACTGCCACTTGAATTTGACATTCCATTTTATATGTGACCCATATTACCATAGGTAGATAAATAAGTTTGATAACAATAGAAGAATAAAACCTTTTTTAATGACAGTGTTTTTTTCATTCAATAAATTGTAGTTATAACTCACCAGCATTTGATTATCAGGAACTCTCGATATGAAGTCTAGAACGTCATTGTTCGGGATTCTACCAGGATTCAAAAACTTTCGACCAAACTTGTAAATACCTGAAATAAGATGCATTTTTATAAGTGGAAAGAAATAAATTGATAAATTTGTATTTATAAAATACAAACGATCGATATATACCTACAATCTATAACCCTTTTTTCTAGTCAGAAAGTAGCCCATGTCTTTTCTCAGGCTCTACACAATCAATTTCATTACAATCGGTTCTGTAGTTTTGGCGTAAACGCGTAACAGGCAGACAGACAGAGTTACTTTCGCATTTATAACATTAGTAGTGATTATAATATAGAACAAAAGAACAAAACTTATCTTTCAGATGAAATCTAATAATTTTAATATCTAAAGCCTCGGAAAATATAATCTTTAAAATATTAATGTTAGAGAATTAAATATCACTGCACTTTTAGTATAGACTTTTATATAGATTTAATAAAATATTATAGTAGTATCATCGCTTGGATCATTTATGTCGTCAAACAAAATTAATTACTACAACGGCTTTTATCATCTAAATCGCGACGGATTGAAGCAAGTATTTGTTATATCTATTAGTATATTTGTGACCCGCTCCAGCTTTGCTGGCATATAGTATGATGTAAGCTATCCTTTCCTTTAAGTTGGATCAAACTGCACATGGTGTGCACATTTAATTTAAAATCGGTTCAGTAGTTTAGGAGTCAATCGCGGACAAACAACGTGACACGTAATTTATATATATTAAGATATAACTTACCGAATGCCATGAACAAATAATTGGCTGGTATGACGTAGAATGCTACAGCCAGGCCGACGAGCGCGAGCATAATTAAATAGCTCAAGTATGGAACACTGAAGTTCACCAAACTGAAAGGAGATTTAGAAATGTTAGCTAGGATACAAGTAATTTGGGTTACTCAACACATAGAGATAATTATCGGCATTTATAGATACTGATATAAGGTATGTACTGCGTCGATTTTGAAAATTATTTTACCCATAAATAGATTATTTAAATAATCTGATATAAAAAAATCAATTGCCAAAAATCTTGCTAAGTAGGTTGTGAAGTAAGTAAATAAGTAGCTTGTGAACCGTTTTCAATAATTCTTTGTCAAAATATTCCTTAAAGTATGAAAGTATAGAAAATGAAAATAGATAAAGATAAGCCGTTATTATTCGGCTTAGGATATGAGATACACAACAGGTCGTAACATCGATTGTCAATATAATAAATAACTGGCCCTTTAAGCGTAGAATATTATGGAATTAAGACAATATGTACGTAAAAATACAAGTAATTAAGTATTTAGTAGATATAATCAATAATCATGCCATATCATGGAAGCAATATCTTAATAATAATTATGCAAATTTTAGGTACTCACTTGTGTAATCTCTCAAGGACAGACACGATGTAATCAATTCCGGTCTTAATAGTTATAGTGAGATCTTGTAATTCGGATATCCGCGTCTTGATTGTCTTTTCATCCTGCAAATAAACATATATCATCCATTTACAAAGAACCGATTTAGTCTTTGCTTAAATCACATATTTAGGCTTATCGGTCTTAATTAGGTCTCGGGTCATTACTGCACTGAAGCTTATAAAGACTTAATTTGCTTTAAATTTATAAATGTTAATAATAAAATGTCTGTCTTCTACTTATTAAACATTTTCCAAAAAAATATATGCCATAAAAAAATCAATCGGAAAAAGGAAAAATGTGTGAGATTCATGTACCTACTAGAGACCAATGCGGTTGTATTTAACGAATACTTATTAAACGGGGCATCAAGTTACATAATAATAAACTAACATAACGACGCCTTTTACATAGCTACATTATTATTTTTTATAATTTAAATAAATGCATCGTCTCCTTCAACTATTGTATAGTAATAGGTATGTTTTTTATTTACTAGAAGATTATAAATAAATGAATTTTTCATCATATAAGTTGACTCATGGTATCTATAACCTTAATAAGCAAAGTGAACGGCACAAAACATGACATGTATTGAATAAAAACCCAGAAAACTGGTCTTGTATTATATTGACGTTAATAAATTGCGTCACGGCGGGTGCTATGACGTCATTTTGAATTATTCTACTATTAACTGTGGTAAAAAAGTAAAATTAGTCATAGTGACATTTCGAAAAATTAAAAACATTATAAAGTTATAAAATAAAATTACTTCACTTAGGAACGTGACTAGTATACGTCACAAATTTTAAAATAAATAAATCTTATTCAAACTACAAAAGCTTTTGAAAGATCTCAATTAATTAATCAAATAAAGGTAAAGTACTAGACGAGAGCAAAGTTTAAACTACATTTTGAGTCAATATGATTGAACTTTTCTTTGGTATTGAGTTCAGTAAAAATAGATACTTCATCACCTAGCTGACTCTGCTTCCCTAGTATAAATGTCTGGATTTAAAAATAAATACAGAATTAATATTTATGTAAATGTAACGGTTGCTTAAAACACTTAGGCATATATTTATAGCCGATAGAGTAAATGAGATTGCCTCATTGTATTCCAATGAAGTGGTAAACAATGGGTGCACTCCACATTACTATGTATGTGTGCCGGTAGCGAGGGTATGATATATTGTAATTACCTTTTGTGTCTCCACTTCCTCGTCTGACTCGTCATCCTCCGACTGACACAGAGGAACAATAAGTTCATTATCTGTAACGCAATAAGTAATCAGTTTACTCTTAATTATACATGCAAATAACAATAATTAATTATTGACTTCAATAAGCTTTGTGATGGATTTATTGATATTCAATATCCAAAATACCCTTAAAAATAAAGTTATTTAAGAAAACAAACTAATGCGAACAAATGTGCAGTACTACGCACTTAAGAAAAATAAAAAAAGGCAAATGAAATATAAGCTTACGAGACATCTCTAACATTCTAATCTAAAATGTTCGAAGAGTTCCAAATAACTATGACGTCAATACTTACTTCTCCGGACAAGCCAATAGTGTATAAAAGGCAAGAGCAGCAGCAAGGGTGTCATCCACAGTCTGAAGAAGTACCAGAAAATAAGCCATCCACCTAATGCAATGGCTGACAATTCCTGGTTATCCCATTCGAATACTCGTCTAAAAAATTAAAAGCTTCGTTTATATCGGAAATATAATTAATACATATAATCTGTGCATGATATTATAATGAATAATTAATGGCATTTTTTTATGTAATCTGTCAAAATATTTATCGATTTTTTTGTTGTAATAAAATATTACCTACTAACAATGATATTTTAATGCAATATCATTGCCTATTAAATATTATATGCAGACATTGATCACATTACAGACAATTCGTTCAAAATACGCTTAAAAAGTAAGTGACTCACTTGAAATGCTCGTTTCCCATTCGGAAGACTTTAAATATATTTTTTATAAATATTAAATTACTGTAAATAAGTGGAATGTCGAATTTTGGCGATTTTTGGATGTATTTAGTTTCTTTCGGTCTTAATACTCGCATCGAAGCTTTAATCTACAATAAAAAATAAAATAAATTAAGATTATTATATACGAAAATGCTAACATTTTCGTTACTTTATTAATAATTAATTCTCAATAAAGGTAATTTTAAACTAATCTTTACCCAAATATCGTCTTCTATCGATCGAACAATTTCATAACAGATCATAACATTACTTTGATCGAGGGAGAAGCTTTATAAAATTACTATATATTTATAAATAATCATTACTAAAAATATACAAGCCATATATTTAAAACTAAAACGTTAAACAAAACGATTACTCATAATCTAAGGGTAAAATAATATTAAATCATACCGGGTTCCATACGACGGACATTTCTAGAAGTATCCGAGGGCAGTTGCCTCTGGCGCCGCCCTTCTTTGACCTGTTCTTGAGCGCGTACCATCGCTTCTCGTTATTGTTTATCCTTAACAACGGTATTGATATCTTCCCTAGCATTTCTCCTTTCATAGACTGGATAAGAGACTCTTCATGTACAGCGATGTCTACTGTAGATGTGATGTCGTTTATTGAACTAAAACATGTTAGAATAGGCATTATTATGGTTTATTCAATGATTATAAAGTTTTGCTGGATGTTTCTTGGTAATCAACCCACCCAAATATGTCAAAGCTCTTATAAATACATTTGTATAAATATAGCACCATGTTGAAAATTAATATATTTCACTTGATATATTGCGTAAGATTGGCCTACATAATTATACGTTACATTAATTAAAACGGTACACAATTGAAAGACAACAATGATCATTTTTGTATTTTATGCTTAAATTGGGAAACCTTCAAAATTAACACACCGACCCAGCAATTAGAATAAAAAATTAGGTCAACTATTCGTTGAACGTATTTGACAAAACTTATTTTTTAGGACAGCCTAATTCCATTTATCGCAACGTAATGCCATAAGAAGACACCATCAAAAACTTGACGTCCATCTATGTGAGGTTGACACCATCCAGGTTTTGAATATTGCATATTAGGTCAACAAAAGCAACTTACAAAACGAAATTTTTATCCCAGCTAGGTTCGGAGGTGCCTTTAATAGTGTGTGTTTGTACTCTCGCATTGTCAACCTCAAGTATGCAGTAGGCATTCACTGAGCCGCTCAGGTTGAGCGCGCTGAGCCCTTTAGCTCCATATAACGTGAGTGACAATTGACCGACTTCATTCCAGCCGTCGGTCACGCGATACCATAACTGAAACAGAACGAAATAAAATTAAAGCCAGCACTACTACATTGCCTGGAGAGTTGTTGGAAGGGTCATTAAAAAATATCAAGCAGGCTTTTCACTATTGCTTGAAAATGTTCGTTCTCTCTTTATACGCTTAATTTATGGAACTGTGGTGTTTTTAATTTGAGAGCTTTGAACTTCAAAATTAAATTTAAAAAATATAAGTTGGATTATCAAACGTAGCTTCTTGTAGTTTTTTGTAGTTGTATAGCTATAAGTTAAGAAATTGATGAATATAATTAACTTATAAAATTATTATACGTATTTTAAATCAACGCCCTAGTAAATCTAAACCGAAATTACCTAAATATACTTATTATCAATGTTCTTAAAAGATAAACTTGAAATTTTTCGATATTTAAATCGTTTTAATATGCGGAAAGTAAATAATTGCGTTTCAGCTCAAAGTTGAAGTCAAATATTTTTTTGGTAATGGGGCTACATTAAGCACTAAAACTTCACGGTATTAAATAATTGGTAGGTACCACTGTTCCGGAAGGCAGTAGAAAGTATTATTCAGGTAGACGAGATTTAAATACTGTTTGACAATATGTTACTATTTATTGTATGTATAAGTTCTAAGTGCAATGACAAATGTTACAAGACCTATGTCTTACAGGTACTTGTACGTGCTTTGCATAGTGTACTCTGTTCGGTAAATAACACTATTTATTTATGTAGATACTACATATGTATGTCGCTAGCAAACGATCTTCGAGAGGTTTAAAATATATTTATTTGTGTTTGTAAATCTTTTGTTTCTTTGATTTTTCCAAAAGTTTCATCTGGCTTTGTAATAGCAATACAATTTTAGTTTTGTACAAGTTCAAATCCTGCGTCAATTCAATTTTACTTTTACAATATATAAGTATGGATTATTACGACAATGACATGTAATTTTAATTATCCGATAAGTAAGTAATATAATAATAAGACAATTATCTGTGCTTAAATCCTTTTTATTGTTTGTCAACAATAATTTGCTTAGCTCTATGTATTCTAATTAAAAATTTGCATAAATAGTGTAATTATGTCAATATAGTATTTAATTTGAAAAAAAGCTAACCGTAAGTGATCAGTACGTATTAACGTTTTTAATAATTAATTATTGATGTATTGTTTTATATAATTTCCATTTTTATCTCAAGATAAATCTTCAAATAAAATAAGTATATTGATTTTCTTTGACAGACTTTACTTATCGTTTGCCTCAAATTTATGTATTATGCAAACGCATTCCTACTTGCTAAATGGTTTAACTTTTAGCGCGTTTATTAAAATTGAAAAAAAAGTACTTACCATTATGTATTAATATAATAAATTGTATGTATTAGGTAAACACAATTTGATTTTTTAAAACCAACACACAAGACAAGAATATAAGTTAATACTGAGTCTTTCATGCCGGAATTCAACGTGATAATTACTTACGTTCAAAAACGTTGCTTATTTAATTACAGTTGACAAGGACAATATAATTTGTATTTTGAAGGTGATTCCGTATTTTTCTGGGAGGAAAATGCATATTGAGTTCAAAGATTGTTGCTATATTTTGAAAATTTCTATTCAAAAACTTTGGTTATTACGTTATCAATCGCGCTACAAGGAAAACTTCAAGTTTATTTTAAGTAGATGTATTGATTTTCTTTCATGACAATATATGATGTAATACTGAATTTAAATGTTTATACGAAATATATACTGTGTTAAAAATATATGTACAGTCATACCGAATTATTGGTATATTGTGTGTGCGACAGAACTTATTAATCGAATCGTCGAAATAATTACTATGTAAATTAGTTTTTTGGTAAACATAATAATTTAGTCATTACATAAATCAAGATATTATGCAACTCCTACTTGAACAATTATATGCGATATTTACTAAATTTAAATAAAAATAAGAGTTATATGTACAAAGTTAACAATTACTGACAATTAGTTCGAATAAAAAGCTAACAGGGAAATGAATAATGCTTGTTTGCGGTTCAAATGTTAATTGACAGCTGAGTTAGTTCTGCGAAAATCTGAGCCATACACATTGTTGTTTGACCTAAACCATTATGCAGAAATAATTCTATGTTTGCGCACTGTAGATATAAGTTTTGTAAACCTTTTTTATATCATGTCAACAAATAGCGTTAAGAGCGCGTTGCCTTTAAAAAAAGAAAGGATTTGTTCTCAATAAGATAGGACAAAGGAAAAAAGTAAGGCAAAATGCGCTTTATTAAACGAAACGCAATAACATCACTAATGACGTCATTTACGCTTACGCTTTTTTTTTGTGGAATGGTGGTACCCCGGATGAGTCGCCAAATTCGAAGAATCCTACGTGTGTGTTACCGCTTACGGCTTTTATTGTGACAAATCTATTTTCATTCAATATTGTATATTGCAAAGAGAGACGAATCTTACTAAGCAAAATCATTAATATCACCATAGTTTTCAAATTAAGAGTGTTGTAACTAACGTATAATTTTATATGGATATTGGATATTTGATAATGCTATTCTATTCTAAAATATTCAAAGCTTAAAGAAAATATTTAAATAAAATCTCAAATAATTTATGAAATTTGATGTTATTGCCATGACACATTTACAAATTACATTTTTACGAGATTTTAAACGGTGCATAATAGCTAGTTTTATATTTAATGTTTACTTAATTACGAATAATAGATAATACAAAATATTTTTATGGTGTAAACACAGGCTCTTTGTAAATCTCTGAATTTCTTTATAATGTCAATGTCATGTAAAGAGATGATTTGCGCGGTTTTGTAACTAACGTCATCACGACTCCTCAGTCCTCGTATTAACTTTCATCTTATAAAGCAACCACTGTAACCCTGTATAGCATTAAGCTTTATTATTTCTGTGCTTCTAAGTTTTCTTTATGATCTTTATTCCGGTATAACATTTGAAATAGCAAAATATTTTTTATCTGTTTACAACACCAATTATTTTGGCATACCGCTATTTTTTTAAATTATTATTCCGCTACTCACAACTGTATCTTCAGCGGGAGGTTCATGCTGAAT
>DWAJ01006512.1:0-10292 GCA_018238005.1 Eurema mandarina | reverse complement strand
TTTCGTAGATTCAATTTTTCCACATTTATAGAAAAAATAGCTGTGCCCGCGACTTCGCCCGCGGAGAAAAGTGACTGTGGGCAGCATTTGTGAAAATGTCTAACCCGCGCCAACAAACGTTCAGCAAGTTCAAACACTAAATGTTAAGTGAAGCTTACCACAATATATCATTAAAACCCCATCTAGATAGTATAAGCCGTTTCTGGGATTAGCGTACTCAAACAGACAAACAGATAAAAATTCCAAAAATCATTGTTTTGGGTTCTATTGAGTTAATAAAGGTCTCTTATAATATTTTTTCTCATATATCTTCCATGTACAGAAAGCGGCTACGTTACGTTTTTATTATATGTATAGATTTTGTTATAGCAGCAACATTATCAGTGGGCTTGTGTGCGTGTCATCGAGTATAAGAACGTGCTTTTAACACATATATTAAATAGTTTTGGGCTTTGGCTTCACTTACGGCGGCCCGATTATTAAGGGACTATCAGTCTATGCGTTATACGTCTATGACCAAATCAATAAAAGATATGTAGCTTCAAGTTTTTTACATGTTTTCCTTGTGATGGCCCTCAATTTGACTTCCTTAGACTTTGCGATTCAAAGTGAGCATACTAATGCCATTTTAAGGAAATATTTAATGTAATTCGTAATTAAGAACATTTTTAATGATTTAACGGTAATAAATATTGAGATAATGATCTCTGCACTGGCTATTTGTATATTGGAATGATATATCGTCTTAATATATTAACTTACGTCTCACGTTGTTTGTCCGCGATTGACTCCTAAACTATTGAACTGATTTTAAATTAAACTTTCTCACCGTGTGCAGTTTGATCCAACTTAAAAGATAGGAGGATAGCTAATACATGCGAGCGAAGTCGATACGGGTCGCTAGTTATATTATAAGCTAGCTGTTGCCCGCGACTCCGTCCGCGTTTACTTTCATAAAAAATTATTCCCCTGGAAACTGGATAAAAAGTATCCTATGTCCTTCTCCTGGTTCTAAGCTACATCCCTACCAATTTTCAGCCAAATCAGTTGAGCCGTTATCGATTTATAAGTGGTGTAACTAACACGACTTTCTTTTATATATATAGATGAATCGATTCCTTAGTTTGCTTTTAGTAAAATTCCAATTTAATAATAAAGCATTAAATAATATGGAATTTTAAGTTATTATTTGGATTTAATTATGTCCTGTTTCCAACATAATTACGGCTCCTGTCAGTTTGAATATTGAGCCTTTTGTATGTTAAATTGATTTTTTAATTAAAACGTAACACAGTTTGCATGGCAGTTTAACAAAACATATTGGAATTTTTAATGTTAATTTAAATTTAAAGCGTGTTTTAAGCCTTATTTAGACGTTCTTTTTTACATGTTTAGTTGAATTACAAAGAAAAACATAACTTTACTATAAACTATTTCTTTCAGGCAACTATACGAAATTAAATATAAGATGTTATTTTAAATTATGTAACTATTATATAATAAAATTTCACGCGCATTGAAACCGCAAAGTGATCCAATTAACATATAATACAATCGTATCATCCAAAAAAGCTACGTAAATGCTATTATAATGTTATTCAAGTCAAGAAAAAAAAGTATAAAATGTCTGATTGAACGAGCGACTACTTGATAGGAATATTAAATGGAAACGGTGCTTGAATTATTTCCTTCCCGTCTCAAGCTTTGTAGGACCAAATCAATTTTTCTCAAGTAGCTTACAGTACCTGGCACGAAATATTATACTTCGATCGTTAGAAAGAGACCTCCAGTAAACTCGTGTTAGGAGAGCGTTATCTCTTTCGCACGCAAGTAATTAGGTAGCGTGTTTATATCATGGTGAGGTTTCTATTGGCAGGAAGGGTGGTTCCTTCCTCGGAACTAAAGGGAGAATCCTAGTATAGTCGAACAACTGACTGGTCGTTCGATTGTTTATTCAGCTTAGCGATATATTATATGCTTAATTTCCATAAATATCATAAGCGCGATTCAGAACTCAGCGCATTAGTAGCGGTCGCTATAGTGAGTTTGTCAGTCGTCTTCTATATAGATATTGTGTGAAAAAAGATTTTTTTAAATTAATGCTTTTGATGGCGTATTATTTTGTCATCTACACAAAAGTTTGTAAGTGTATGTTCATTACTTCTTAACGTATAAGTGGCTGGAGTAATTTAAATAAATTGGAGTAGTATAATATGGAGTGAGCGGACACCGTAGATTAACACAATTATTAGCTCGTTAATAATATATTTAGGTTTCAGAAGTAGGTTAATTTAAAAAAAAATAACTTTTGACAAAACAACGTCTATAATTTAGCAAATTTACAATTGAACGCAAAATCTATTAACACAATTTAATCAATAATTCAAAATTGGAACAAATCATCTACTTAATTAAAAAAACACTTACAGAAAACTATTATAAGCACTAAACCAACACTTCACACACAAATCACTACGACCACAAACGTTCCGATGCCGGTGAGCGAATACCCGACCCCTGTCTGAGCGGTCTCTTTTATAACTGTTGGCGAGAGGTTCCTAACTCGGCCGTTCCTGACCCGTCGTCGTCCCCGACGGACCAGCTTCTTCTTCATAGTTAGCAGGGTTTCCAGGAATTCGTTCCGCCTCTCCAGAATACTCGGTCTCGGTATTGGTTGACAACCCTGGAGCTGATTCTGAGCTGTCATCTGAAAGTTCAAATACAATCCTACAGTTCGCCTGCTTTTAACTTATTAAATGCTGGTTAATCGTTAGTACGTTATTATCACAAAAATGAATCAGGAATAGTTGTAGAGAGCTCTCATTTTACCCATACATTACCAACACTTTGTTCTTATTTATATAGCGCTTTCAATCCTTTATCCTCCAATCGTCGCTTATGGAATAGTCATTATCCTGAAAACAAAAATAGACGAAGGCGTCCCTTGCGTCTATATCTCGGAAAGAGGCGTCGCTCAGTAGGCATTTCCGGCAAACTCAAACATATACACATCGGAAAGAGGCGTCGCTCAGTAGGCATTTCCGGAAAACTCAAACATATAAACATCGGAAAGAGGCGTCGCTCAGTAGGCATTTCCGGAAAACTCAAACATATACACATATATACATCGGAAAGAGGCGTCGCTCAGTAGGCATTTCCGGAAAACTCAAACATATACACATATACACACAGGAAAGAGGCGTCGCTCAGTAGGCATTTCCCATGTTTAATAACTAGTCTTCATCATCACATAAGAGTCCCCCAGTTAGTGGTTGGTTACTTGAATTTTGGGAGAGGGGAATATCAAATAAATTATTAAGGGATTGGAACAATTGGGTCGTCTTGTCTGTCTGTAAATTAAAGTCGTTTCCTATCGGGTAATAGTCACAGGAGCTAGTATGTGATGAATTCGACTACAACAATACTGCATAGCTTACCATCGAAGAAAGCAGCACATGACTCAGGACACCATTCTCCGCGCCAAGGCACCATATACTCGGCGGCTGCTTGCGTGGTCTTCCCGTAGGAACCACTCAGCAATTTCAGTTGATAGCGTCCACTAGGCAATACCCGTATCACACGATAGGGACCTCGCATGCCTGGATCCAGTTTACCTGTGCTCTGGGAATATTTAATGACGAACACCAAGTCATTAACGTCAAAAGTACGTGGCGGGTGTCGGTGTCGATTGACATGAGAATCCTGGCTGACCTGGTTCTGCTTTAATAACCCTTCAGCTCTCGCACGGCAAAGTTCCCTCCATTGTTCGCGGTTCTGTCCCATGTCGACTGCCACGTCGCGAACCAAGTGCCTAATTATAGGGGTTGTGGCTTCGGTCCCCACCAACAGCTTGAGTGCAGAGATCCTAGTACTTTTTTGTTTAGTTATGTTGAGGACAAGTTGAATCCTCCACAGCTGGTCAGACCACTCTGCCTTTTTATGATTTACTTCAATGCGAAGCATATTTAAGACAGTTCTGACATAACGTTCGACTTGACCGTTAGCGTTATGCATTTCGGGAGTGATATAATGTATGTCACAACCAAACTCAGACAGGAGTGAAGTAAACCCACTGGATTCAAACATACGACCGCGATCAGCTACCAACAATTTAGGTACACCAAATATAGAAATAGCATTTGAAAAAGTACGTTTAAGCTCAGATACATCTTGTTTTTTAATCGGATATAAAAAGCAAAATTTAGTAAATGAATCAACAATTATCAAAATGAATTTAAAACCATTGGATTCGGGCAACGGTCCAAGTACATCAATGTGCAAAGTCTGAAACGGAACACTGGGTTTCTCCCAAGAATTAATAGGCTGGTGGGGAGCTCTAGGGAGTCGCTTCATTGAAATACAGACTAGGCAGTGTTTGATGTACTTGGTTACAAATTGTCGTAAATTCGGAAACCAAAAATATTTTAAAATTAAGTCTAAAGTTTTCTCAGCACAGATATGATCATGCTCGTCGTGAAATATTCTCAACAGACTTAATCTATGTCCTTTGGGGATATAACAAAGGAGTCTAGACTCTTCACCAATAGGGTTGTAGCGGAAATAAAGTATCCCATTTTGGCATATGTAACGTCGAGAGTCTAATTCCCCATCATTGAGTTTTTGGACAAGGATTTGCGTTTCAGTATCTGCGCTCTGAGCTATTTCCGCCCAGTTGCGCGGCCTAGTGATTTGATTGACTACAACAGGGTTTCGACTGAGGTAGTCTGCATGTGCCATCATACTACCTTTACGGTACTCGATAGAAAAATTGAAATCTTGTAAGTAAACCCACCAGCGAGCCACGCGTGGAAGAAGATCTTTCTTCTTTTCAGTAGCCTTGAGAGCATTGCAATCCGTAAAGATTTTAAAATGTAAACCAACAAGGTAATGGCGAAAGTATTCCAATGCTCTCACGACCGCTAAAGTTTCTAATTGGTATGAGTGGTACCTACTTTCAGCTCCTTGGGTAGTTTTACTGTAATAAGAGACAACATGCTTCCCACCGTTAGCTGCTGTTTGCATTAAGACTGCGCCATACCCGATACTACTGGCGTCGGTATGTAGTTCTGTTAACAAATTTGGATCAAATATTGATAAGACAGGGGATGTGGTTAAAATAGTAATGATTTCTTGTCGGACCTTCTCCTGCTCCTGTCCCCAAGCAAACGTAACATCCTTTTTTAGTAAATGGGATATACAAGAGGTCTTTGTAGCATAGTCTCGTATGTACTTTCTAAAGTAGCCAGCAAGACCAAGGAATTGTCGGACTTGTCTAACAGTACGAGGGATGGGGGATTCGATTAGGGCTTTTATTTTATGAGGACTTGGTTTAACTTGACCTTGACTAATTATACGACCTAAGTATTCAACTTCAGTGGAGAGAAACGAGCATTTCTTAAGGTTTATTGAAAACCCTGCTGAAGTAAGTGTCATCAAGACTGCCTTTAAAAGTTGAATGCCCTCTTGTATGTCATTGCTCATTATAAGAACATCGTCAACATACACGAGAACATTGCCGGCCTCAATATGCTGATGTAAAGTGTTATTTATAATCCGTTGATATACTACAGGGGAATTCATCAAACCAAACGGCATTCGAACATACTCAAATTGACCCTCGGGGGTTATGAAGGCTGTTTTATGAATAGAGTCCTCATCTACCGGTATCTGGTGAAATCCAGATGCCATATCTAAACTCGTAAAATATTTAAAATTTCCTAGCCGGTCGATGTGGTCTTCTATTCGCGGGAGTGGGTACCGATCTCTGATAGTAAGTCTGTTCAAGGCACGATAATCTACGCACATTCTATCGCTTCCATCCTTTTTCTTTACTAATATGATCGGGCTAGCATATTGTGAATTAGAGTCTCGAATAATACCCTTACTTTTAAGGTCATTAATGATATCCCTAACTTTTAATTTCTCCGCGTATGATAATCTGTATGGCCGATAGGCAATGGGTGTGCTGCTAGTTAGCTCGATGTGCATTTTACCAGTAGTGACGACACTAGAAGCGGTACCAGAAATAAAATGTTTGGCAAAACTATTGATAACTTGCATTAATTGTGACAGTTCATCGCCGCAAACGGGGGTTTTGACAGCTCCTAAACTCTGAGATATTGTGTGTACAGGCTTATGAGACGTATGAGATAAGTATTGTTTGTCCTTTGTTCTTACGTACGTTATACCATCGCGATTGAGGACATCAGTTCCGATTATAATAGGGGAGCTTAAGCATGTCTCAGGCACCACAAGTAAATCGACTTCGATTGAAATATCATTAAATTCTAAAGTGAGAGTAACAAAAGTATCAGTTTCGATTATGCTTTCGCTTATTCCTTTTAACATACAATGCAACGGTTTTCGATCACAAGAAAAGTATTTTAAAATACCGGAAGATATAAGTGAAACATCTAAAGCGCCACTGTCAATGAGGACATCAACAGGAATTCCCTGAATAATTGCTACCGTTAAATCCGTATTACGAGGATAACGCGTTAATGGAGGCTTTTCGCACAAGTTTACATTACGTGTATTGCGTACACCCGATTTTTCTTTCGCAAAACAAGAAGTTTCGCTATGGCCTGGTTTCTTACAAAAGTTACACAAAACACTAGTACTACTAGTATTAGGAGTAGGCCTAGGTGTTGTATTGATTGGGGCTTTCGGCTTACGACAGTTAAATCCCTTGTGTCCTAATTGACCGCAGTTATAACATTTAATCCTAGAAGGATTACTAGAATTAAATGGCCTATTAGTCTGTAGGTGACGAGAATCAAGCCTTTTATGTAGGGGCTTGACATATACCGATAAAAATGATACTAGGTCATCGCAATTAAGATTGGCATTCATAGCAGCTGCTTTAACTTGGGGGTCTGTAATACCCCTTATAACAATTAGAGTACGTAACTCATCACTAAGTCCCTTAACAATTTTAAGTCGTAATAACGTCCTCCTAGCGTATTCAGCGTAAGTGTTAAACTTGTCTGAATTAACCTGCATCGCTTCGTATAAAATATTGGCATAGTCTAGTTTACGGGGGCATAAAGCCTTAAATTCGCGACAGAAATTGGACCATGTACGTTCGTGCGTCACCCATTCGTTCAACCAAACGCGTGCGTCGCCTTTCAGACAACTAGCTACACGAGACAAGCACTCCGAGTCTTGCCAGTTATTCGCACACCTAGCCCTATCGACTTCTTGACACCACACATCAATGTCATGGAATGCCGGATCAAAGTTTGAGATGAAATAATTTTGATTTCGCGACGCATTTAATGATTTAATAGTTTCAGCTAAAATTAATGCAGAATCGGCGACAACCGACTCACCGTTAGATAAAGTAGAATGGTTAGTTTGTACAGGATTGTCAGATGTTATGCTTTCTGGGTGTCGGTTGTTTACACAACTATTTGGGATGGACGTCATATTAGGCGAATTATCAACATCGGTACATAAAGCGATCGATTTATTGCGGGTAACAGATGACGTTTCGGTAGTACCTGCAGTAATCGTCTCGGGCTGTGTTATGTCGGTAGGACGATTATTTTCTAGAGTGTTCAATCGTGATAATATTTGGCCTAACACGTTTTCTAACGAACCATCTGCACTATCATAACGCGAGGGATTCAATGGTAAATGACGTCTATCGCAGGAGCGGGATCTAGCCCGGGATCGCGACCTAGTGTGTGCACGTAACCTATCGCGCTTGCAAGACCTATCCCGCTCACGTGAAGATTCACGTTCGCGCGCTCTCCGTCTGGGTCGCAGTGATTTGTCACGCGATTCACGTCTCCGATCAGACATATTCAAATAAAGCAATAAAACTTAAAGTATATAAGCAAAAGTAAAAGAATGCGGGTAGTGATTTATTCCAACAGAATGTTGACGTTTAAAACGATAATTTTTAAAATTAAAACTATTGTGAGCGTAGTGATAAGTATCCCACTTCTGAATTTAGGAATCAGAAGTGGATTAATTTAAAAAAAAATAACTTTTGACAAAACAACGTCTATAATTAAACAAATTTACAATTAAATACGACAAACACAAATCTATTAACATAATTTAATCAACAATTCGAAATTGGAATAAATCATCTACTTAATTAAAAAGAAACACTTACAGAGGATTATTATAAGCACTAAACTAACACTTCACACACAATTCACAAATCACTACGACCACAAACGTTCCGATGCCGGTGAGCGAATACCCGACCCCTGTCTGAGCGGTCTCTTTTATAGCCGTTGGCGAGAGGTTCCTAACTATATATAACTCTATCTCCAAGCAATATATAATAACTAGAAATTAAACGCGATAGGGCCTACCAAGGCCGTGTTATTAAAAAAAATTCTTTTGTTTTAGCTAAGACGCGTGAAAGAAAATTAAGTTTGTTTAAAAATTTCTATGTTATACATTCAGTCGGCCATCGATTGTCTGACAGTGAAGACGGTTGTTTAAAAAGTTAATGTGTTTATAAAATAAGAGGTAAAGTTATTAATTGATAACAAAGTCGCTTTCTCTGTCCGTATGTATGCTTATATCTTTAAAACTACCCAAGCGATTTTCATGCAGTTTTTTTATTAGATAGAGTCATTCAAGAGGAAGGTTTACGTGTATAATCTATATATATAAAAGAAAGTCGTGTTAGTAACTTCACTTATAACTCAAGAACGGGTGAATCGATTTAGCTGAAAATTGGCAGGGAGGTTTAGAACCAGGAGAAGGACATAGGATACTTTTTATCCAGTTTCCAGAGGAATATTTTTTTATGAAAGTAAACGCGGACGGAGTCGCGGGCTACAGCTAACAGCTAGTATGATATAAATGCGTGTAAAATCGCGGAGCGGAGCTAGTATATAAGAGAGCAACTAACAGAGATTCTTGCTTGTTCTTTTCTAAAGAAACTGCCTTCCGAACCGGTATAGTATGTGTCATTTATGTTTAGCGCTGGACGAGAATAGCTGCGCATCGGTAGAATCGCGCTCGTAATTGACGTATTGGTGCGAGAAGGACAACACGACTGTGACAACCAATCAACGCTCGCGCACCCGTCGATCACGCGCCCTGCGCGCCGCGTCGCTACCTCGATACCTTATTTTTGACTTCTGCGCAGGGTATCAAGAGACAAAAGTACCCGGTCTTAATCTTCTAACGTATATCTCCCTACCACGTTAAGGGAAGTAAAAGGTTATATCCTGTCCGAAGCGATACCGGGATAAAAAGTATCCTATGTGTTAATCCAGGGTCTAATCTAACTGCATGCCAAATTACAGCCAAATCTGTTCAGTAGTTTTTGCGTGAGAGCAACAAACATACTAACATACATCCTCGCTAACTTCGCGTTTATAATATTATTTAGAACTAGCTGTGCCAGCGACTTCGCCCGCGTAGAAAAGTGACTTTGGGCAGCATGTTTTAAAATGCCGAACCCGCGCCAACAAACGTTCAGCGAGTTCAACGTGATTCTTTAAATTGCCATAACTTTTTATTTATCAACCGATTGACATGAAATAAACACTAAATGTAAAGTTAAGCTTACCACAATACATAATTGAAAACCCCATCTAGATAGGATAGTCCGTTTCTAAGATTAGCGTGCATAAACAAACAGACAAGCAGACAAAAATTCCAAAAATCATTGTTTTGGGTTCTATTGCGTTAATAAAGGTCTCCTATATTATTTTTTCTCATATATCTTCCATGTACAGACAGCGACTCGTTACGTTTTTATTATGTTATGTATAGATTAAATTAAATTAATAATTAACAAATGATTAATTATACTATTATATTATTTCAGATATGAACGCAAAAGAGGATTCAAGAAACAAAACTCATACTACAGAAAAGAAAAGAGTTATTGACACTCCAAAAATGCTTTCGGAAAGAATAGAAAATTTTTCAATGCGTTCTCAGAATTCTATGCGAGTCCGGAAACCGATCAGGCATAGTTTCGTGGGACCTTTATATAAGACATTGAAACATCGGAGGAGTTGGTTTAAGAATAAGGGATTAAGTTTAACTACAGTGGCTTTGTAAGTACTTATAAATACATTTTCACTACATAGAACGAAGTCGCTTTCTTTATTCCTATATCCCTATGTATGCTTAAGTCTTTAAAATAAAATAATAAAATAAAATAATTGTTTATTACTGTTAAAAATACAAAATGAAGAAAATACAATAAAATAGATGAACAGGAAAATAACAGCAAAGGGGGAGGGCTCAGCTTGTGCTACACTGAGTAGGATACTCTGAGTAGCGCTGGTTTTCAGCCTCCCCGTTAC
>DWAJ01006511.1:0-10295 GCA_018238005.1 Eurema mandarina | reverse complement strand
AATACGGGCTTGTAGCCTAGTTTAGGCACCAGACTCAATACAAATGTCACTGCGAATTGAAACTGTATTGAATATTAAATTTAGATTGTATCTATTGTATTGAATGAATAAATAAATTATTATTATTTTTGGTATTACAGTCGCCCGAGGCTGAGGAGGCGCGCGGTAAGAGCGTGGTGAGCAAGCTGCTGGGCGTCATGGGCCGCAAGCGAGATGACGACGAGCGGCGCAAGCACGACAAGCACAGCAAGAAGAAGGTGACCACACCACCTGCTCCTATATCACTACATAATTATTAAATACTAGCTGTGCCCGCGACTTCGCCCGCGTAGAAATGACTTTGGGCAGCATTTTTGAAATTCGCCAACAAACGTTCAGCAAGTTCAACGTGATTCATTAAATTGTCATAACTTTTTTATTAATCAACCGATTGACATGAATTAAACACTAAACGGCATAATACTTGACGTTGTATGTTTCAACTACAGCAACGCTTCGCAATGTGCGAGTACTCTCATACTAAAACTAATTGACGTTCCAATTACCGTCAGCATAATTGGGCATTGTGCGCCACTGATTCGCACTATGCTCTGTAATTAAAAAACTAGCAGTTTAACACAAAGTCGCTTTCTTTGTCCCTTTATCCCTAGGTTTGCTTAAATGTTTAAAAACGACGCCACCGATTCTCATGCGTTTTTTTTAATGGCATGCGTAATATGATATATGCGAGCGAAGCTCGAAGAATACTATATATTCTATAGACTAAAAATCCTACTTCAAGTAATACTAAATAGTATAAAACTATTTCGCTGGAATTTGATGCGATTTTATTCGTCAGTAATTCCAGATGACGTAATGATTTATTTGTAAATAAGCATAAAATATTTGCGTGCTAGTACAAAGCCATGATGAACTAAATTATTTAATCTCATAATAATATCTCATAATATATTTTTCAGAACTTATCTGCGCCTCAATTCAACCTTCAAGGAATTTCAAGTGACGTCACTAGCACTACGAAAACTACAGAGAAAGAGGCTGACGATAAAAAGGCTAAAAAGAGAGGGAGGGCCTCTAGCTCCTCCTCCGGGGAGAAGTGAGACAGATGTATTTCTCACTCTTTCGCATGGTAATTTTGAAAATGGAATGATTGATTTAAAATAAGAATTAAGAATAACGGAAGGGGTGATTTTTTCAAATTATGTGTGGTCACTTTTGAATATGGAATTAAAAGAATTTTATCTGTGGTTTTCCTGACATATGAATTATCTTTGATCGAAATAAAGTTTTTAAATAAAGTAGAGTTAAAAAAATCATAGTATTTTTCGGGTAAAGTAAAGCCAATGTAAATCGAGGACGTTTTCTTATTCAACGCAGCTTTTTTGTACCGTCAATGTCATTTCATACATATAACATTTTTCATAGCATCGTTCATAGAAGCGTTTAGTAAAAACGAAGGCGTAGCAAACATTTTTGAAAGTAGATTGTAAAAAATAAATTTAAACTAATCTGAAGGGTTTTCTAAAAAGCTTTTGTAAGTCAATGCTTCGCTGTTAGTGTAATATTTTCTAAAATAACCCTATTTCTATGCGACTTGAGCTAATAAGTTTTAAGTATGATGTATGTGTCGTTTTATAAAAATTCATAAGTGTTGTAACTAAATGTAAAATTTGAGAACTCCAAGCTTTACCTAGACTGTATTTATCGCATTGTGAAGGTGAATAAAACTGTTCATCTAAATCTAAAGTACTTTTTATTCAGTATTACAATGTGGAGGCATATAGGATTTAATATAAATATCACACTTTTTTAAAGATGTAATTATTTTTTTGTGAGTTTTAAATAATCTCATCGTACTTGGTGTGTAGGGTAGATGTCTTTAGATGATAGATTTACTAATTGTGATAGTAATTTTAATAGTTTTTTTTGTTAAGTACTATATTTCACTAAGATTTTAATTTTGATTTTTGTTAATCTTTATTAATCACAAATATGGAAAATTACTAAACTATATTCAGTAGTATAGTGTTTTGTAATTTCATACTTACGTACAGATTATAATTCAATATGCATATGCTTCTGTAATTTTATGAATAATCGCTTTTCAAATGTCCGAATTAATTCTGTGAAGTTGCCGATATGTTTTTAACACCTGCATTTTTATTCGTTTTTCACTGTGCCATATTTTTATTATGAGCTGTTAATGTCTGAAAAAACAATGAATTGAACCTAATAATATTGCATGCTAGTATTTAAACTTCTAGAAGTTTCTTTAGTATCGACACCCGTCTTCCATCTTGTTACCGTTCCGAAAACTGTTATTATTTTTGTACGTATTCTTAATATCGTGTTGCAAGCCTCAAAAATTTTGCTTATCTGTATTCTGTTAAATGTAGACATTCCAAAAAATTGCATAATTTTTTTTCGGAAACACAAAATTCAGAGTTAAAAAATATTATGTATAAGAATATAATGATTTTTTAAAATATTTTGGTTTATTTTTTTATTAATAAAATACTCATTAGTAGCTATGGTTGCGTGATGGTGATACAGGGTTAATGAATAACTACCCTTATATTTTTAAGCTTAAATTGTTGTTTTAAAATTATATAAATGCCTGATTGTTTTTGGGACCATAATTTCAAAATATGTATATTGTAAAGTTAAATATAATTTTGTATGATAATTTTACGCATATTTTAACGTTTTGAAATTTAAAAGCGTCTTCAAATGTTCGATATTGTTATCTGAATAGTTATTTTGTAAAATAACGTGAAACTAATAATTGTAATATTGTAGTCTGGGCATATCCATCTCTGTGTTGTCTCCTGCCATGAATAAAGCTTATTTAAATTAATTTAGTGTTAATGTTCAATGTGATTTATAAGGTTTAAACACAGTCTATAGAAAGGAGATATTTTCTCTAGATATGTGTATGGATTGATACAAATGCAAATAAAGTCATGAATTAACTGTTCTTAAAATTTGTTTCATTTACTACGTATATATTTGTGTATATGTTTATATGTAAATATCTCTAGCCCTATGATTAATATTAGTGGCATTTTCCCTTAGTTTGAAGAGAAGTTAATCTTATCTTAATTTATTATGTTCAGTACAGTACAAAAAATAAATAAGACATTTATTATAACATGCAGTCTGTTAAAATTGACACGTAGCAACAACTTTTTACTCAGATGATTTCCATAAAGATAAGGAATAATTGTCTTGCTTGTTTTAAAAAAAAATCATATTAATTATTTGTGACTGCTGTCATGAACGAATCCCAAGGTTAAGTAAATAAAAGTCAAATTATATTTTAAAATTTTATTGAGGTGTCCATTTTGATGTACAATAACAATCAAATCAAACGCTTAATTAAAACCGTAGCAAAGCTATTATCGAAATTCTATGGAGTTACTTTAAACATATGAACATTAGGGCAGGTTGAAACAATTTTGTGCGCAAAAAAACAATGCTTAATATCAGATTTATATGAGATGTTCGAAACAAACATAATGTTCACGCTTAAATTCAATTAATGACAATAACACGTCTTCATAAATATGTTAGAATTCAACAGATTCCTTATTTTATATATTATGATGACAAAGGAAAAAGGTAGGTAACACTTAGAAAATCGCGCAGTTGCAAGTTCAACCGTTTATGAATAAATAATTTAACATATTTGAGTGTACTTTCATTCTTAATAGTCTATCAAACAAATAACAGCATCTAAATTTGTATATCTTAAAATCAAATCTAACTTTACCCTGTTTCTACGGAGCGACCATAGAAATAACACTCTCGATTTATTTGAAATAATTGTAAGTTTTATTAAAAATCAGACGGGCCGAAACATTTTTCTCGTACTCTCTTGATAAGATTCTCATCGGGCGTTAATTTCCACTCTGGTCGTTTGAAATCGGTTTCTTCGAGGTCAGACTGGGACTCGAATATATCACCGGATAGGTGTTTCGGCTTATCCAATTTTCTTTTAAGAACATTTGCCTTGTCATCCTCTCTATTAACATTGTCTAGACGTGAAAGCGGCGTTTTCCATATCGGCTCATTATTTTGTTTGACAAGAACGTTCGGCGGTGAGAAATAAGAAAAAAATGGACTCGATTGCTTTTCCTCTTTTCGGTCTTCGTTGTAAGGCATTTCCAGAAAGGAGAATGTGTAATCAGCGTCGATAACTTGCTCCCGGACGTATGAAGTCACATGTCGGTTTATAGATGAAGGGTTCACATTGTTTTGGCCACGTCGTATAGTATTCTCTTGTTTGTCATACAAATTTTGAGATCGTTTCACGTTCATTATAAAGTCGTAAAATCTTTCGATATTCTCTGCGCATTTATAACATATTGTATTCAAATAATCGTTTCGCTCTATAAAAATTTTCAAACATACCAGAATTTTGTCGTTCATATTATTTCGTTTGCAATAGTCGCTGAAAAGTGACACGTTAAATTCCGAAACGGATAAGCACACTCGGCAAGACTGCGGAGAAATATCCATAATTTTAGTCTAAATACAAATTACATAAATTTTTACGAATTTACGTTTACGTATTTCACAGTTTGCGCAATTTTGAGTTTTGATCAAGGTTGAAGTTTCCCGCCACTTTGCTTGTTCCATAGATAAAATAGAAGAGAGTCTAATTTTGTAGATTATTATAAAATATACGTTTATTCTCATAGTTTAAAAAAGCTGTAGTAATAATTTTTGAGAAAATATATTATTTGGTAATCATCTTGCAAAAAATTATATGCTGGACGGCTAACGAATGCATTTAGAAAGTATACATAGCCCTTGTTATATTCACGCTATCAATAGAATAGTTATTACAAATTGCTACTCGTTAAAAGAATAAAAAAGTTTATAGCCATTATTATTTTTATAAATAGTTCTACGTAGCATTGATTATTTTTGATTAAATATTTTTTATGTACACGTACTAATATTAGTAGGTACTTATTGTTGCCAGTTAATAGTTATTTTGATTATTTTGCAATATTACGAAAGACGTATTATATTTTGTTGATTTTGTATTGGTTCCTAGATCTTCAAATGGTTATATAATGGTTATGGTGTGTAGCTACAAAAAAAACATTCTATGGACGGCAGGTTGTCACTTAAAAAGATGCAGAATTACAGTAAATTTTTAGACTAAGCTAGTTAAGACGTGGTAATTTAGGCTTATGTAAGTGAAAAATAACAACCAAAACAATTAAAGGGCACCTTAGTTGTCCACTTATTTGATACGTATTTTCACAGAAGTTTTTTGATAACACACAATTATTATTGAATCACTCGATAATGTAGGTACAAAATAACAGCTTAAGAAAATTATGACATGAATTAAACTTATAAATTTAATTAAATGCTATATGGATCCAACTGCGTCGTTGTCCTTACAGTCAAACATACGATTAATAATCACTATTTCTACTTCGACCAGATCATATCTACTATCACAAGCCACCACACTCCTATTTTATAGACAGTGATCGTTTATACAATAATAAATACATTATTCGTCATCAAAGCGAAGCTATCAATTACATAATTCCTACAATTATTTGCTTTAATCGCGTTCCGTAATCATAATAATTAGCCCGTCAGCGTGACTCCACACGGTGTTCAATGTATAGTAATTCGATAATTTCTTAAGGTATATTATACGTCAAAGGGCAGTAAAACACCGTGTGAACGCTCGCTTATTGTATTAAATGCGATGCTGTGTGACCTCACCCTATCGAACGAACATGCTGTCTCTGTCACGTCGGCATCGAATGAAAGAAAGAGAATGCCCATTCGACTTTGACATTTGACAGGTGTCAGATGAACGAAAATGGCGGAATCAGATTAAACGTCATCCTCTTTTTTGCCCCAGAATTTGTCAAACTTAGAGCGCGCTCTGTCCAGTACTTCGGCGGCTGTCAAGCCAGGGTTGTCATTCACTAGGGTCGTGTCGACGACTCCCGGCGCCACTTGGGTCGCTTCCGTCGACTTCTTTACCACCTCTTTCTCTTTGATCTCCTTGACGGGAGTCTCTGGCGTCAACTGATTGCTATTCACCCCGTTGATCCCGTTCACTTTGTTCAAGTCTAGAGCTTTAGTTTCATCAATAGGAGTGAGGCTGGTCGGAGTGGTCGGAGTTTTATCGACGCGTTTGCTCAGACTCGTCGGCGATTCACTTTTTTTCAATGAACGAATCGGAGACATTTGCTGGTGATGGATTGGAGCGATTTCTGAAACATTTTGTCGTAATATATAGCTGGAGCTCTTAAATTGGAAGTTTCAAATATTTTTCAATAAAAATTAATATTTGAAACCCCCAATTGGTCACATCGACAAGCACATAAATGTTCCTAGTCTTATTCTTCTAGCAAATGTCAGAACGCTATTAATGTTATATTATTTTTTATTTATTCTTTCATCTAAGTATGTACAATGTTTTTAATTTATACTTACTTTAAACTAATTATTTTAAACTATTCATAAAATCTATTTACATTGCTGTTACTATACAGATTGTTGTTAAAATTAGGGAAGTGAAGATTTATTTTTAAATAAGTCATGCCATAGACTATAAAAAATAGACTATAGGTATCGCCATGCGCCATCAACATCGTTGGAACATTGTCTCTGATTCTCGCGACCCTAACACACCAATTTTGATCGTTTAAACATTCTTAGCAGTAATTTTGGGCACATTAGTTAGGTATGCCGTTGGCGGTGGCATTCAATTGCTCCATGCTAGTAAGAAATATTTTACAGAAGAAAACCCACAGTGGGTCCAATCTATCCTCGGGTCATGCAAGAAATGATTTGGAGATAGCGTTCTAATTGACTGGAAACCGAGACTGATTGAACTGTGATGTCAGGAGCAGGCAGCATGCACGTCATGGATGGTATGCAAGAAGGGGGTGCCAATAGTGATCGTGAACAAACATCGAAACAGACACACACACAAATGGATACATACGTGGTCGACGTCTCATCGGAGTACGGTCAAAAAATAAAAGCATCTCAGTTATTGGATTAACACAATTTAATCATGAATAGATATAAAACATTATAATCTGGTGTCGTCGTGTGGCAGTGAGTTCTGTGAAGTCACTGTGTACACTCATTAAAACTGGTCTAAACTGGTTTAAACTTGTCTAAACTGGTCTAAACTGGTCTAGGCGATGGTCGTCGTACCTGCCGCCTTGGGGTCGTCGGCCACTGAGCCTCCCTTAAACTCAGAGCTAGGGCGCTTTATGTTCTCATCTGAAATATGTATGTGGTTGTATGGATGGTATCTACACTACTCTACGTCCACACAAAATGTCCTTCGCTTTCCAGAAATGAGTATATATTCAAATATTTAAAAAAGTATTTACAAGGCGATTTGTTTGTCATTACTTTTCCTACAGTTGGTACATTTTTGAAAACTTTAGGATAAATAATAATGAACAAACCACGTTTTGAAATCAAGTTTTATTAAAGACTCAAAATGATTGAGTTATTTAAGCATAAAAATCTAATCGAATATTTTATTTCAAAGTTACGCGTTACAGATAACCAATTTTAAGGAAGATTTGTTTATCTATATTTTATTTGAAATGTAGTTGTCTATGAATATTATGACTAGGTGATATTAAACTACATAATTTAAATAAATATGAATAAAATGTTTTAAGATGAAACTAGAAGATGTGAATAGGTTATTTGTAACGTGGCCGAGTTTCCATATTAAGCAAATAATTTAGTAAAATGCAAGGTTTTTTGTTTTGTTTCAAAATGACATTTTGTGTGGACATGACAAAAATTAAAGTATGATCGTCAAAAATAACAAATGTACATGTTAACTGAACGATTTGATAAAATTTTAATGAGTGTTCCATTTCAATTTTCACGTTATTTTTCGAAATGCACATGATTTTATTGTGTGCGGTGTCGGTGTTGCAAGCCTCTATGCTCAACTGTGGGGTTGCTATACACACGTCAAACTGAATCTCTGCTAAAATGTTACCATGTATGTCTATCTCAACGTGGTGATGTGACAGTGTGATGGCTTTCCGTTATAAAAATTTATCACCCAATGATGAAACGACAGCTTAGTAAAAATATGAATTATTAGTTGGTAAATATATCGAAAGAACGGGTGACCAATTTTTGAAGTATCAATAAAATTGTAATATCAATAACTTAACTAACGCCGTCTATCTAGAAAGAGTGTCTTATTCAGTGACGGTAGTATACTCTGATACATCTGACATCGCAGCGTGCACCCATCACCGTGAAGAAGAGACTCTCGTAAGCCATTTACAATATCAGTAGACAATTAGCTAAGTTTGAACGTGACGCTGAGCTTGGCGAGGAAGGACTCACCGGTTTTGACATTTTGCGTGACGGTGAACGTCTTGCCGGTGTCGAGCGGCACCGTCCAGTTGACGGGGTCCGGCGAGCGCATGTTCATCTGCTCCGGCGACTTGACGCGCGTGGGCTCCGGCGGCGACTTCACGACCGGCGAGTCGTCGAAGAAGTGGTCCTTGGCGACCGACGCGCTGCGGTGAGATTGGATCTCTTCGTCTGGAATCGCAATTGGCTATTCTCTGATGATGTTTTGAAGAATTAAATGAAAAAAGAATGGAATGTTATTTCAGCATTTTGATGCGAATTAAGTTAATCGAGTTTTTATTTATAACTAATAAAATATTTAGTATACATATACATATCAGGAAACGTTATACATTTTGTTGTTGAGTCAAAAAAGGTTTTAAAAAAATAATTATTGACATTTATTTTTTTAGTGGTTAAATAAATCTTATCGTTAACTACGGAGACCTTTAAACTTTATAATTATAATAAAAGTTCTTTCAATAAAAACAAAAAAAGTTACGTTCTTGATATCATCCACTAAGTTATATTAAAACAGACAGAAAAACATATCTTAATCGTACTTCAAGTATTATTTTATGAAAATTTGGACTACCAACTGAGTGATTAGTGCATACATATAATCACGATCTAATAACAAAGACACCAAAACCACGACATACACTAATATATAAACTATTGAAGTTTCAACCCAACTAGTACGAAACAACAATCGTCCAAAACCTTTATCTACAACAAAACCACCATCTACTTACACAACAAACATTCAGGAAAATTGTTGCCATGAAACGAAACACAAGAATAAAGTATGTATTAAATAAATATTAGTACATAAAAAGTATTTAAATCATGCAATTATGTAAGATCACATTTATTAAAAAACGATTTCGATATCGATCCTTAAACCTACCTCAGTATATTAATGATATTCCTAATACAAGACTTGAGTATTTTTAAAGCTACTATAATATTATATTATTAAAATTATCGATATAGAAAACACTCATAGGTATACCTATGCTTTAATCAATGTACATGTCGCAGGCGGATTGTATAATCCGCTGTATTACATAACGGCTAGCCATTTTACAAAACAGGGCCGTTTTGCAAAGCGGCGGTTCAACGATTAGCCGTATTGTCATTGCTATACGTTCTCCAATATAGCGGCCCACGTTTAGCCGCATTGTATTAATACTTAAATTGTAGAGTGACCGTAATTACAAAATAAAACAATGTATAAAGTGAAAATAAATTTTGATTATCATATTTATGATAATATTCATCTTACGATGTTCCTAATTTGGCTTAAATATAAAAAAAAAATATTACAAATCACATGGCTGTCAACTTTAAATAATTAAGTACCTAAGTACTAAGTTAATAATCATATAAAGCTAATAATATATCTCTTCTTACGATATTCCTTTCTACATCTATTATAAACTCAATTATTTAAGTGTTTGGCTTTAAATATTGTTCTCTTAAACATAATTATAAATCACAGGGCACAGTCATTTTGAAATAATTAACTAATACAAATAAAGTTTTCCGAACACTAAATTCTAATAATCATATAAAGCTAGTAGATCTCTTCTTACGATATTCTTTTGAATAATTATTATTAATTGAACACAAATAAAAGTATTTGGCTTTTAGCACTTTTCTCAATAAACATACTTATAGTATGTTTATTATATCACACATATCACGGTCATCAGTACTAAAAACGGTCAAACGGGCGACCAATCCCTCGCTTTATTACATTACGGCTAGGCGTATTGAATAACGTATGGCGACGAATACATTCCGGCGGTTTTTTACTCAGCCGCATTCAATACGGCTAATCGTTGAAACGCCGCTTTGCAAAACGGCCCTGTTTTGTAAAACGGCTAGCCGTAATG
>DWAJ01006510.1:0-10296 GCA_018238005.1 Eurema mandarina | reverse complement strand
TAAGTATAGATTAGTTTTTATTGTCCCAAAATGAAATATACAGGTACATTAATAACGTATTAGCACAATTAGTAATTATTACAATTTGCTTTCATAAAAAAAAGGTATAAGTAACAAATTTAATAAAATCCAAGTGTGTGTAGGAACATTCTGGGGGTTTTTTGTCGGTAGAGGCCAAACGTGCGTAACCTTTACACCTCCCCATGGTAGGCGGGTAGCCGTAAGGGGTTTTCCCCCGGGGATGTAAAAAAAAGGCTATTACATCGTGAATATGTAATTAATTAAATACACAGATAACATTAAAAAACACAACGTAATGCTAACGTAAATTAAACATTTTATACACATCATAATCACACGTACAAATTGTTCCACGATAAAATTGATTTCAAATCTCACCTTATCCTAACTGATTTTAAAGTGATAAACCATTGCGAGACATTATCGCTATTTACTTTGAGATTTGCCGATTAAAATTCTACGATAGTGTCAAGTCAATGAAAGTTTATAAGTTTATTTTGAGAAATTTCCATTGGTTCGTGATTTTTTTAATTTTTACACACATTTGTATACGTTGGAATAATACATTGAGCTTTAGAAAGAGACCGTACGCTAAATTTAGTTTCGTAAATCGATATCTCTTTCGTACAATAGCTATGAAACAGTTCGGCAATCGTGTGAAAGAGGCAACGCTATTTATAGCTGAAATAAGCCGACTGTCTCTTTCTAAAGGTCGATATTCCAATATTTACCTATCATCCATTTATTATGTATACCTATAGTTTGGCAATTAAAGTAATTTTCTATAAGCTGTCGAATAATTAGCTATGATTATAACGAACAAACTAAACGCTCATCTTATCTGAAATAACTCAGTTTAAATGATAAAATACGCTGTCGTATGAATTATCTATTTGTCGATAATATTATATAAGTAGATGACATATAGGTTCTTTCTACGGAGGCGAAGGCTATCTATTTAGAATTATGTGTTTATAAAAAAAAACTATTGAGATGTTTAAATTTGTTAATATGTTTGCTGTCACAATATTACAGACGCCATCTTTAAAAAGTATTTACTAAGTCAATAAAGCTTTATTTAAGTAAATTACAGTTTATTAATTTAGCTGTGTTTATTTGAGGGTTTATTTATGTATGTATGTGTGTATATTGCATGTGTGTGTGTCTGTGTGTGTGGTGGATTGTGTAATTGTTAGTAATACAAGTGTTTGTGGTGGGAGTCACGTTTATATATCATACTAGCTGACCCGTGCCCACTTCGTTGAACATAATGTTAACAATCCTTTTTTATATAGACTATGACACTCAGAAATAATGTGGCTTTCTATTAGTGAAAGAATTTTTATAATCAATCAATTTTGGTTCAGAAGATCCCGAGATTACTTCTTACAATTTAACAAATAATGTTTAATAGTGATTAATGAAACCTAACAAGGATCTTAAATGTTAAATTAGATATGCACGTATCTTTACGCATCTTTCTCAAACCCTAACTTTTCTAGCTCTTGTTATTAATATGGATTTTTTGTATTAAAAACAGTTCAGTTTATATAGACATTACTTGACATAGAATTTTAAACATACAAGGTTAGAAGAAAGAGAACTCAATGTAATACTGTGTGCTGTTCCCTTAAAATATTTTTTTGAAAATGGTTCCCTTCAACACGTGAAATAATTGTCATTCAGTTTTAAACTACATTGGTAAAGTGTAGCTTATAAATTTGACACGATCGTGATAAAGCTATCAATATTATTTCGAATAATATAAGTAGCTGGGATTTTCTACAAATAATGGTCCTAGATATTTAATTATTCCGTAATTTATGCCTTCTTTAAGGAAAAAAATTATATTTCTTACCGATCGCATGATATCGATAGTTAACAATTATACAAGGAAAATATGTATCTATGAATAGAAATGACCCCAAGCGCACTACGATGTTCTTAACTATTAATTATGTTTGCAAGGTATACTTTTATGGTCCTTTTATTACCATGTTTCTACAGAATTATTTCAAAGCCTTAATTATCACTGGACTTCAGTCTTCAAAGACTTAAAAATTATTATGTGAATGATTTTTATAAGATCTATAAACTACTAGCTGTTGCCCGCGACTCCATCCGCGTGGACTTTCATATTAACTTTGACCCCCCCCTCTTCCCCTCTTATAACCCTTTTTTCCAGTTAAAAAATAGCCTATGTTTTATCTCAAACTCTAGATCATCTGTGTACCAAATTTCATTACAATCGGTTCAGCGTTTGGCCGTGAAAGTGTAAAATTATAAAAAGTTTCAACCACTCGCGCAACGTTTTAGGGATTAAAAAAAGTGCCTATGTCCTTCCCCAGGCTCTAGACCATCTATGTACCAAATTTCGTTTTAATCGGTTCTGTAGTTTTACCGTGATGGAAGGACAGACAGACAGAGTTACTTTCGCATTTATAATAATATTAGTATGGATTACTAGATATTGTGACTAGTGAAACTGTGTGAACTGAACACTTTAAACACAATATATTTAACTAATGCAATGCAAGATGATGTGTCTATAAAATGTTTTCGTTGTTAGGAACTAAGGTTCTAATTTCGACATATTACGTATTTTTGTCAAAAATAGCTTTTATAATCTTGGTTATACGAATTATTACGAATATATTGACGCCTCATACACAAAAATCAGATCACTGAAATAATTACCTATCGATTTGGTTCAGACAGAGTCTAATAAAAATTCTTACACATTTTCCTTTGATGACCGGTTTTAACGTCGTATAAAGAGTCACATAGGAAAACCTTTTATTTTGCGCGTTTGGAAAATCGGATTTGTCACGTTTAAACAATACGTGCTTTCAATTATGTATATTATATACAATACCGGCTCTAGGATAGGTACTTGCGGAACTCCACATAAATTAAACATTTTCCTTACAATAATATGAAGTATTTATGGGGTAGGTATATTTAATGTGTTTTTCCGGGTTTGTGGTTCTTCGCTAAGCTAATATTATTTTGGAATAGTATCCAATACATCACAGTTCATTTCAGATAAATGTTATCAAAGGCTTTGGATTTCGCAGGTAATGATTTATGAACTGATACGCCCTGGATTATGTATGCATTTTGTCGAGATAAGATTCATCTATTGTAAATATTTTTTACATATAGAAGTGAATTAATGAGTTAAAGTCTAGATATATCTTTAGCGGCGTTATCGTCGCACGGACGAATTGACGTGTTGAAAATCATCAAGTAATCAAGTTTCCGTCCGTTTTTTACGTATGTGAAACTAGCTTTTATGCGCGACTTTGTCTTCTAACTTTCCTTGTTAAGCGTTTGTATCTTTTTTGCATAGAGATTAACAATATTGACTTATGGTTTTTTAGGTCTTCGTAAAATTTAAAATGTGTCAATTTCGAATTTAAATAGTTACGATCATTGATTCTTTTGTTTGTTAGCAAAGAAGCATAATTATTTCATCGAGAAGAAATAATATATAATTTTTGAAATCGTTATGAAGTTACTGGGTCATTTTGTGCCATTACATAGCGATAAATGTGAAACTAGTTCACAATTGATCGAAATAACCAAGTCATATCGCAATACTCCGCTTTGCACGTTTCATAATTGCAAAGAAAGGGCCCGTGACCCCCAAACCGAGTAAAATCGATTAAACAGCTTTCAATGTTGCTACATCTCTGTTGGATTGTTGACTTTACTTTATTTGATTTTTGTTTTTTTTTTAAGTTATCTGTAAGTAGGTTCTTCTATTATTTTAATAATTTTCTTTATTTTAATAATCAACCTTTTAAGGTTTGCTAATAGTACCTAGTACTAAAATTTTATTGTTCAGAATTAATGTTTTTATTTCTGTTTTAACCTAAATTTGTCTTGCGAACATTATCGAAATGGTTGAAAGTTAGTTAATTAGTATAATATAATATAATGTATAATATATAGCGTCTACTGCAACATTGAAACCATATAATAATTAAGTTTAATCTATTATTTTATAACAAAGAGATATTTTTTTATGTTGTATGCTATCTCCAGACATACCTACTAAACCGATTATGATAATTTATTTAAATTTAGAAAAAAATTCCTTTGTGTGTGACACGTTACCGAAACGACTATCTTCTATATATATATAAAAGAAAATCGTGTTAGTTACACCATTTATAACTCGATAACGGCTGATTTGGCTGAAAATTGGTGGGGATGTAGCTTAGAACCAGGAGAAGGACATAGGATACTTTTTATCCAGTTTCCAAGGGAATGATTTTTTATGAAAGTAAACGCGGACGGAGTCGCGGGCAACAGCTAGTTTTTTATAAAAGAAATGCGTCATCCGTGTGTCTGTCACACAGAAAACAATTAATATTAATGTAGAAGTTTAAACGTAACGACGTCGCGAAGTTAAACGAGGAAATGAGCTCAAACGATGGGATTCAGTTTCGGATGACCCGACCTTGGATGCAGTTTGTTGGTGTATCCTTTCTTTTACACGTAACTGCTTAATCTTTAATTTATATATCCATACTTAATATTATAAATGCCAAAGTAACTCTGTCTGTTTTTCTGTCTGTCTGTCTGTCTTTCCATCACGTTAAAACTAAAATTTCTGAACCGATTAGAACGAAATTTGGTACAAAAGATAGTCTAAAGCCTGGGGAAGGACATAGGCTACTTTTTTTTAAAAATAAACCCCAAAAGTTTGCGCGAGGGGTTGAAACTCCAGTATATTCACATTTGCTATGTTATTTAGAGTGTATGAGAAGCTTTGGAAACATACATGTAAAATAAACACCTAAATCCTAATTCGATACTTTCATTTCCGTGTATCCGATAGGTCACTGACCTTTTGATAAAAATAATTAATTTAAGTTCCGCCAAAGAAATCGAGTTATTTGCCTTAATTAGGATACTCTAATATTAAACCAGTTAATATTTATATAATACTAGCTGTTGCCCGCGACTCCGTCCGCGTGGACTTTCATATAAACTTCGACCCCTTATAAAGTTTTCATTACTTTTAAGATGTATTCTGGTATTTGGGGTAGGGACAAATCCAACGAACCAAAAAACCATGAAAATTGGTCTAGCCGATCTCGAGTTATGTGTTGTAACCAACTCGTCTTTGTTTTATATTATATGTACATAGATTTCCATTAAAAAACATATTATACTATTGAATAGTGTTAATAAAAAACTTGTTTCGAAACTTATACATTATTCATTTCACTAATTTCAATTTATCCGTTTCCAATCGAGGCAGTGTTAAATTTGTTTTAACGTTTTCGTTTTTAAAAGTCAAGGATTTTATTGCATTTTATCTTTATTAATATTATATGAAGATACAGTATGTGGCATCGTTTAGAGGGACCTTTGTTAGCTTTGGATCGATCTTTTAGTTTTACATTTCTTTTCCCAATAAAAAGCCATATTATTTGTCAGTACCATGGAGATCTTCCGATAAGATATCTTAAAGGGACCGCGAATGAAACCGGAACCTACACTTAGTCTTGTAGACGTTACAGCAAAACAGCTATAGATAATAGATACCATTTCATAGGTTGGCAGAAAGTGCTAGGTACCAAAAGGTCGCCTGTAGCGCATTTTTCACTTATTAAGTATATAGAATTATAAAAAGTTTGAACACGAAAATATTTAATTGAATGTATCGAAGATTGCTGATGTTCCTGTATTTTGATAATTATAAGTTGGATGATTATTTTGTCCTTTTAACGCGACATTTATTTGCAGAATATTTAGGTGTCGAAAAGATTTGTGATTTTTAATGTGTTCATTTAGCTATGTAGTCGACTGTGTAATTTAAAAAAGTGTTTTAATCAAATAAATAGATCATTAATAGAAAGAAAACAAACTTGACCATTCCCTCAGGATAAAGCTCACAGTCCATACTAAAATCACGAAGAATGTTTATTTGAAATCCGTGAGAATCATAGGAATATTTTCCAGTGAAACTGAGATAAGCCAATTAAGGTCGCATTACGTACACAATAAAGCGAATAATTGCTTTAATAATGTCGCAAATTGTTGTACATTCTACTTTTATGGCCTATTCAATCGATAAAGGTGTAATACATCACAGCTTGGCAGTCCTTTTCCAACTATGGCTGTGAAACTATAATATCCATACTAATATTATAAATGCAAAAGTAACTCTGTCTGTCTGTCTATCTTTCCGTCATGCTAAACCGATTAGAACGAAATTTGGTACAAAGATAGTCTAAATCCTGGGGAAGTACATAGGTTACTTTTTTTTTAATGAACCCCCAAAAGGTTGCGCGAGGAGTTGAAACTTTTTATAATTTTACGCTTTCACGGCCAAACCGCTGAACCGATTGTAATGAACTTGGTACGCAGATGGTATAGAGCCTGAGATAAAACGTAGGCTAGTTTTTAATTGGAAAAAAGGGTTATAAGGGGGTCAAAGTTTTTATGAAAGTCCACGCGGACGAAGTCGCGGGCAACAGCAAGTAGTTATATATAAAGAAGTCTAAAATCGAAAATTAGATTACCATAATCGCTTTCTTCTGTCTGTGTATGTATGCTTATATCTTTGAAACTACGCGACCGACTTGTATGCGGTTTTTTTAAATAAATAGAGTGATTCAAGAGCAAGGTTTATATGTATAATACATGCATGGTTCATGATTCATGGTCTCTAGTTATTAATAAAATTAAAAGAATCAACTAAAAGTTAAGTCAAAAAGAACCTTTACCTCATTTAAGATTTAGGTTAAGCTCACGACCTAAATACTGTAAATCCCAAGGGCCGAGTTACTTGTATGGCTTCTGATAGATTTACTTACCGGCTCTTTAAGTTATGTTAAGTTGAAACACCTTTACGACAACTTAGCAATATGGTGACTTTTTTTACATAAGAGTAACGAACAGGCGTGTTACCAGATGGTATAGTACGCGTCATTTATGTTTAGCGCTGGACGAGAATAGCTGCGCATCGGTAGAATCGCGCTCGTAATAGACGTATTGGTGCGAGAAAGACGACACACGCACCCGACGATCAAGCGCCCCGCGCGCCACGCCGCTACCTCGATACCTTATTTTTGACTTCTGCGCAGGTTTCGTTCAGCGCTAAAGATTCGTGACGCGTACTATACATAATAGCCCTAATAAAATTAACGTCTATAAATAACTGTATTATAAACTAAACCTTTATTGTGCATAGAAACGTTAACAATATCATGAAATAGATAAGATTACTAACAATAACACTTGAAAGCCGTTTTATTGTTTGTATGTTTAAGCATAACCCTACATCGTTGAACATGAATAGACAGACTTGTTTTACTGATAATAATGTTATTTTTATAATTATATTTTTAGGGATCTGAATAACAGCAAATACTTAAAACATACTACGAACAAAAAATAATTTTTGTCCTTTTTCTCGACATGGTAAAATTTTATATATATTTTTTACTAGCTTACTAGGTTACCTAGTTATTGGTACGGAACCTTCTAGTATAAATTCGACTCGCACTTGGCCGGTGCTTTTCATTTAAAAAGTGAATATGTAGTAGAGTTATTAGTCGTCCCATTAGCGCCACTGATCTTTTGCCGCTGTCATATAAAAGAAATAAAGATTCAATATGGCCGCCACTTGTCAAAATTCACCGCAAACGATAGGTTCCAAAATTGGCGATTGTTCTGCGCGCCTTTTTGTTTCGTTATTAGTCTTTTTTATAAAGACTTTCTATTTTTTGCAAAAAAAGAATCCACTAGAGAGGCTGTGTGGCTCTGTACATTTGCTTTTCCTTTTTAGAATAAATAAAACTACTACTACTCACCTCGTACGTGTATCAAATTAAAGGTTTCAAAAACTGTCACAAAATTCAAAATGGCCGCCGCAAAATGGTGAATTCCCTTTAACGTCTAGTCTAGGTTCTTTTTTCAATAATTTTATCGCATGTATAAAATAACATAAACCGTATAACTTTACGATGCGGTTAAATGATCTAATCCTTTGTCAGTCAATGCATTCAGGCAAACTAACCGTTTATATGTACTGGTTCTATTTATATTTCACCTTGACAATGGTTAACAATACGTTATACGTATACTTGAACCCATCCCAAAACCGACTTTCCTATTAATTTAAAATTAGTCTAGTCGTTTTATTTATTTACTAGCTGCGCCCGCGACTTCGCCCGCGTAGAAAAGTGACCTAACCCGCGCCAACAAACAGTTCAGCAAGTTCAACGTGATTCTTTAAATTGCCATAACTTTTTTATTTATCAACCGATTGACATGAATTAAACACTAAATGTTAAGTGAAGCTTACCACAATATATCATTGGAAACCCCATCTAGATAGGATAAGCCGTTTCTAAGATTAGCGTGTACAAACAAACAGACAAATAGACCAAAATCATTGTTTTAGGTTCTATTGCAATAAAGGTCTCCTATAATATTTTTTTCTCATATATCTTCCACGTACAGACAGCGACTCGTTTCGTTTTTATTATATGTATTGATTAAATAATTGAATGGCAGATCCCGAGGAAATTCCGTTTCGATACCGGAATACCAGATGATAAGCAGTTCATCTGGGTTGAAGACAGACGTAGGCATATACAAGAGAAGAAAGAGAAAAGAGATAAGAGAGACAAGAAGAGAAAGAAAGTGACTTTGCCGAAAGAGACGAGGCTGTATCCGGCGAAGGTTACGCTCGAGGGTAAGAGCGGGAAGGACTTGGTGTTGGCGAGACGGAAGATGCCGAAACGGAAGTTCTTTTATTAAAAGGTTTCTGTAAGTTTTTGTTTTTATTTCAGACTTTCATATAAACTTTGACCCCCTCTTTCCCCCCTTATAACCCTTTTTTCCAATTAATAAGTAGCCTATGTTTTATCTCAGGCTCTAGACCATCTGGGTACCAAATTTCATTACAATCGGTTCGGCGGTTTGGCCGTGAAAGCGTAAAATTATAAAAAGTTTCAACCCCTCGCGCAACCTTTTGGGGGTGATTTAAAAATAAAGTAAGCTATGTCCTTCCCCAGGCTCTAGACTATCTTTGTAGCAAATTTCGTTCTAATCGGTGCAGCAGTTTTAGCGTGATGGAAAGACAGAAAGACAGACGGACACACAGAGTTACTTTCGCATTTATAATATTAGGATGGATAAAGTTATAAACGGCCAGCGGTTTGTTGAAAGCTTAGCAAATTGGTAATACAACTGCGTTCTGTATTGTCGTGGGTTCGATCCCCACATTGGATAAAATATATTTGTAATTTACTATTTGTATTTTGCTGGGGTCTGGGTGTTGCTATGTATAACATATATGATATGCAAAAGAAAAGTGTGTCATGTAATTTATACGGTATCTAGTTGCCATAAAATAAACATTTAACATAAACATATTTAAAAAAAATTGGCATATAACTTAGCGACTCTACGAAAATAATAAGTAAGCAATAACCAAATGCCATGTGCGCTCTGATTGGTTGAATAACTGTCAACATCAAACAATCAGAGAGCAGTGTGTTATTCGTATTTTAAAAAAGCGTTACATTAAAAGCGCTTCTATGATTGGTCGAACCATTTAGAACCTTACGTATGGATATCCGTTTGTTGATAAATTTACCACGAGACGTAGCAAATTGATAAATTTCCGAAAATGTGGTCGTAAAATAGAACAATTTATCTCTCGTTTAGAATCCTACTAAGGTTTATAAATATATAAATTGGCTGTTCTTGTTATTTACCGGTGACATACACACCAAACCATTATCTAAAATCCTACAAACCTACTGAAAAGCCAGCCCCACTCCAGAGCTGTTAATCCCCGAAAGTGTTGATGACCATTTTCCATCAGATGGCTGGCATGCTCGTTTTCCCCCTATCTTAATATTTTTTTTTTCGTTTATAAACAAAAGAAACATACAGCTAACATAAAATCCTCGCCAAACGTGCCCACTTTGTTGGGCATAAGGTTGAATCCTTATCAAATTTTGCAACTTTATTATATAGCCTATGACACTCAGCAATAATGTGGCTTTCTATTGGTGAAGGAATTTTTAAAATCGGTTCAGTAGACCCGAGACCCCTTACAATTTAACAAACACACAAATTTTACTTTTTATAATTTGAGAATAGATTACGTGTCACGTTGTTTATCCGCGATTGGATCCTGAACTACTGAACCGATTTTAAGTTAAATTTGCACACCGTGTGCAGTTTGATCCAATTTAAAAGATAGCTTATCCAATTTTGCCCCGGGACCGGAAACTA
>DWAJ01006509.1:0-10298 GCA_018238005.1 Eurema mandarina | reverse complement strand
AAGAAGATTCCAGTAAGCAGTAAGGGCTTAACAATGAGACAGCGTTCAAACTTCGCAGAAATATGTCGAACGCCGCGAGTACAAATCCTAAGTTTGTTTGAAGAACCACATTGTTAGAAAACATGGTTGGTACTCGTACGTATGAAATATTGTAAAGAATTCTAGAACCTTCTATCGCTATAGAAATATGTATTTATCAAATATATAAGGTGTTTTGTATGATTCAGAACGTTCTGAAAAATGTAATATTTTAAACTTGCATGTATTTTTTTTTTCAAGTTTATCCTAATGTCAAATTGTATCTTCCTTTGGATAAGATATAATTAATTAAAGATAAAATTTCCTAGGAAATTTATAAACCTTCGTAGGATTCTAAACGAGGGATTTATTGTACTTATTATTTTACGGCCACATTTTCGCAAATTTATCAATTTGCAACGTCTCGTGGTAAATTTATTAACTAATGATTATCCATTCGTAAGTTCCTAAATGGTTCTACGAATCACAGAACAGCTTTTAATTTAATGTTGATAGTTATTCAACCAATCAGAGCGCACTTGGCGTTTAATTATTGCTTACTTATAATTTTACGCGTGACTTCAGTAAATTTATAAATTTTCGAAAATGTGGTAGTAAAATAATACAATATATCACTCGTTTAAAATCCTACTAAGGTTTACAAATTTCCTAGGAAATTAATACATTTGTTCTTGTTTTCTTCCGGCGACATATACAAATTTAAAAACAACACCGAGTTAGGCATAAGTGGTAGGTATATTATGTATGGACTTAAAACGATTTTAATATTTAATTTTAATTTATATAAATTTTATTCTTATATTTTCTGAATGAAATAATTACCTTATAAAATGCTGTTAGCAGATTTTACTCGAAAATAGTTTATTGTCAAATTATTTATTAAGAGGCTGTTTAATGGTTCATATTTTAAAACATATTTAATTATTTAATTAAATGCTTAATATACATTATGGAAAGATTTATTCGTATACACCAACCATTAGTATACACTTTGAACCAAAAATTATTAGAATTTCGTATCATTATTTTTACAGCTGTTTAAACAAATAATTAATACTACATATATAAATATACATATGGTCAGCATAGTTGCCTTCCAAGCAGTTGATCCGGGTTCGATTCCCGGCCAACGCACACTTTTGCTATTTTAAATTTACAATACCATATTTAGTAAAACTTTTATAATTAGGTTGTACTTAGATTGTATTTACAAGTTGCCATTTTCATTTCCCAAAGTAAATTAATAGTATTTTAAAACATAATTTGTTTGCATGTCCATTTTAAGTCATGTAGGTATGTAGGTACTACTGTATCGATTTCGATTATATTCTTAAGTGTTATATGCATTTATAGTTTAACTAGGTTTTATCCACATGCCTTTGTTCATTCTGATACCTTCAAGAATATTTGTACAAAATTTTATCATAATCAGTCCAGTAGTTTTTGCGTAAAAGCGTGACAAACACCCCTAATTTTACATTTATAATATTACTATGTATAACTAAAAAGTAAAAACTTAAAGCCTAAAAGAACTCTAGCGTATATTTTTTTCTTCAAGTATCACACGTCAGCCTTGCGGGAGAGCCATTTGTCATTCTTAAACAAACGGGCTGTGTTTACATTTATTCATGAATAAGTTTGGAAATTTACCCTATAATATTTTTTATGTTATGACCGTTAGGGTGGTCGCTAGTTGGTTAGTGATATTCTTATTTTAAAAAGAGCAACTATGATTGTTTCTTACCGGTTCTTCTCTGTAGAAACTGCCTTCCGAACCGGTGGTAAATGTTTTGTAATACCATGACGATTGAACTGTTACTATATGTAACCCAGTTGAATAAATATACTTTTGATTTTGGCTTTTGTTGTTAGTGAACCTAAAAGTTTTGGCTTTACTTCGTGAACATCTTGCATTCATTCTCTAAACTTGAACTAACAAAACTAATTCAGTTAATTGTTACAACCTAACAATTCTATTACAAAGGAAAATAAGATTACGTTCTTTGTTATGTGTGATGTACTAGCAGTGCCCCGCGGTTTTATCGGCAACGTTCTTGTTCCCGGAACAATATAGGGATATAAAGTATCTTATGTGATAATCTAGGGTATCACCTATCTTCATACCAAATTTCAACTAAATCGGTCCGGCCGTTTTGCCGTGACAGAGAGACAAAGATGCAAACACACTTTCCTATTTATAATAACAACATTTTGAACTTGATGTTTTTTAGGACCAATAGTATGCCAAAAATCAGGTCGATGAGGCGTGAAGGAAGGACAAATAAACAAACAAACAAAATTAGTATGGATATGGATGATGATCCGTAGTATCCTGAGTTCAAAAAGTGTGCGTTGGCCGGGAATCGAACCCGGATCAACTGCTTGGAAGGCAACTATGCTGACCATTACACCACCAACGCTTGTACCGATTTTACTTATATATAGTTTATTTCTACTAACTCGATCAAATGTTGAAACAGGTGCAAATTAAAAAAAAGACATTAACTCGTATAATATCAATTTAAAAGTAGTTTTGACTTTAACTTAAATTTAATCGCTTGAATGGCTAAACCGCTATAGTTGTAATTATCTGACCAAATATTAGGGTAGGTACAGTAAGGATTCGAATTTATTTTTTGTAGCATTTATTCACAAACAAAGTCGTGATAGGTAAGGCCACTTTTCTCGAATCTATTTTCTTGTCTAAAATCAATATCAAATTCTTCATCCAAATTTAAAAGGCGACTACACATTTGTAAGGTACTTGGCTTTGCTATTAGTCATTTACCATCAGGCAAACCTTCTGCTCAGATGGTATAATTTATATAATGTGTACGGTCGTACAGTTGAAGTGGATTGCTGTAGAAACACTTACTTATCTAAAAAAGGTTTATTCAATTTATATCACTTACAATTTCCACAACATACAAGAAAAGGATAAGAAAGAGCTCGTAGACACAGTGCTGAGAAAATATCATAGATTAAAAACCTGTTTATATAAAACTAGCTGTTGCCCGCGACTCCGTCCGCTTCTTATAACACTTTTTTCCAGTTGAAAAGTAGCCTATGTTTTTACTCAGGCTCTAGACGATCTGAGTACCAAATTTCATTACAAACTGTTCAGTAGATTAAACATGAAAGCGTAACAATAGACAGACAGGCAGAGCTAGTTTTAATTATTATTAATTCCTACTCCTTAACTCTTAACCAAGTAGTCAAAGTCAAACCGTTCCCTTAACACGTAATATTGATCGCATCCTGATTTACCAAATTGATGATTCAAAAACCATACATCATACTTGACCGAACTTCAGAGGAAATGCAAATGTTATATAATTTATATATTTTGGCAAGGAAATAGAACCTAAATCTGCAGGCAATGGAAATTAGACTTTAACACTTTGATTTAAAGTTGATAATGGAATAGTTTATATGAACAGGGGTCCACAGTATGGCCCACTTTCGCTGCCATCCGTTTGGAATGGGAGCAATCATTATTTGCTTAATACGATTTTCGGCAATAGACATATTCGGTTCAGAGTCAGCTTTTGTATAGAAGATATATCTGAAGATATCTATGGTTTAATTATGCAATGACTAGCTAGTATTTATCAGTGATAATTTTAAGGACTATTCTTTTGCTTTCTTAATGCCCTATCTCCGGTCGGAATTAAAAAATTGTATTCATAGTGTGACAGGCTATTAATATTAAGCTAAAATATCTGGTTACTAGAACGCTGGCAAGAAATGCAAGGCACAATTTGAAAAATAGGACTTTTTAGAGCAAGAAATCTGCATCTTGGCATGTCTAACTTTAGACGACACTCTTGATGTTACAAATATATATATAAGTACTAATAACATTACGAAAACAGTTTCTTCGTCTCTATTTCACATAAAATAATCTCGTATATTTCGATATTTTTATTATCTACTAGCTGACCCGTGCCCACTTCGTTGGGCATAATGTTAACAATCTTTTTTTATATAACCTATGACACTCAGCGATAATGTGGCTTTCTATTAGTGAAAGAATTTTTAAAATCGATTCAGTAGATCCCGAGATTACCCCTTACAATTTAACAAACACACAAACTTTACTTCTTTATAATATAAGTATAGATTAGGTAAAGAAATTCAAAAATGGTATAGCAGAGCCCCAAACGTTATAGACTGGGGAACTTTTAGTATTTTAGTTACTTCTACCCAGCGATCTTCACTAGGGCGTCGGTCCATTTCAAAAATGGTATCCTCTCAAGAATTTATTTGCCCCAACAATCCAATTGTCGTGCAATATATGACAATTCTATTTGAAATCATAAAGTAGTATTGTAGGAGACTCCACATACGAAGGCTTTGAAACAAGACACTGCATTTGGACAGATAAACAATAAATAAATTCAGACAGGACTCAGGAGACAACATATTGTATGTATTTTTACAATGTTTCTCAATAAAAGGGGTACAGATTGATAACCCAATAAGGAAATTTTACATCTTTATTAATTTAAAGGATTTGATGAATCAATTGGCAGATCGTACCGTGTGTATCGGGATCTGAGGCCGCGGTATATAGGTCAGCTGTCATGGTTAAGCGTGCTGTTTTTATTTTGAATACGTCGCATTTCCACGTCACGAGGGCAAAGTTTACATCATTTTAATGTTATGACTAACTTTACTAAGACTATTTTTAAGCCCCGACGCAAAAACGATGGGTTATAAGTTTAATGTGTCTGTGTAAATGTATATACGTCTGTCGTAGCTCCTAAACAGATGATCGGAAGTTAATAAGGTTTTTTTTTGTTTGAAAGGTTAAGTCGAGAATGTTCTTAGCTATGTTTAGTGGAAATCGCTTCAGTTCTTCAAGGTCATCAGGTAGTTTGGCTGTGATAGTAATATTACACGCCCAATTTGCTTGCTTTTCTTGAATCTGTGTTCCCCGATACCTACAACCTGGGGATCTTCAAGTGGAGAGTGAACAGGTACCTCACAGGTACGCGCGCTCCATGTTAGACCACAACTTCACTTAACATCAGGTGGATTGTGGTCAAGCGCTAACCTGTGTTACCTTAAAAAAAATCGCGATCGTTAAACGCGAATGAAACCAACAAAACGAGGAACCAATACATATAATCGTCTTTAAAAGACTTCTCACACAAATTTCTTGAGCCTCCAAATAAAATGCAAGTGATTGATATGCTTTGAAAGGAAAGGCTCAATATAGTGAATGGATATGAGACGCTTAAGAGCTCCTCATTCAAATTGCTGACAAGCCTCAAGGAAAGTAATAAAGATTATTTATTACCCTCTATTTGGGTTTACCAAAAAAAAATAGCCAGCCGTTAGCCGATGTTTTGCCGGCATACTAAGTTACAATGTTCTTTTGCGTGAAACATTTATATAATAATAACTATCACCCATTAAAACTTCCTCTTGAATCACTCTATATGATAATAAAGTATGTAAATCCATTGCTTAGTTTTTTAGGAATTAAGCATACATAGGGACAGACAGAAGAAACTGACTTTTTATATACATTCAATGTCATTGGATAATTTGATGAAAACGTAAATAAAAACAAACCTACCCTACAAAACAAACAAATATCGAAAAATTATCTATGCACCTATACGTAATCCTTTTTAAACTCTTTACTATAAAAAGAACAAATATTTACACGTAAATAGTTTTTGACAACCCTATTTAAAGGACAATTTAATCCCTACACCTGGCTATCTGACTTTTACCCATAACTTTACCATAACATTAACAAAAACAAACATTGCATCCATTGCTTCTTTTGTTGAGTAAAATAACAAGCAAAATCGTACATACGCAGCAATGTACTTAAAACATCGCGATAGTATCATTTGTATTGTGATACCGTTAGTCTTTTATCCTTTAATCCCGGCACGCGTTTATTCAGGACATATTATACTTAACAAGGGTTAAAATATTTGTTTAAGATTACATTGTGGGCCTTAAGTGTGAGATATTAATTGTTAGGGCGCTATGTAGGGTTGCGTCTTTTTGTTCATACTTAGAAAAAATGGAAACATTCTCTAGTAAATTTATGATAAGTTTTTGTTAATCTGTTTAATTGTAAAACAGGGAACAATTTTGAATTTTATAGTAGCTTATATTTTTTTATTTTAATTTTCATTACTTATATATTATACTTTATATATTATTTTACGGTAGGTTTTCTCTTTTGTTAATATTTAAATAGCTCTTAATTTTACTTTGAATTTATTATTTTTATGTCGATTTAAAATTGACAATATATTATTTCACTACATAGAAAAAAACAAAGTCACTTTTTCTGTCCCCATATTTATATATATGCTTAAATCCACATGCGGCTTTTTATGCGTTTATATGCAAGCGAAGCCGGGGCGGATCGCTAGTCTAATTTAAAAATGAATAGCTAAGTCATACCTCGATAACAACTAAACAGATTTCATAAAACTTTTTACCGTAATTTCTTTTTAGCTCTTCTATATGGGCATTATTATTATCCATTTCTCATTTAGCATACGCAAAAACATCTAACATTCCAAACGGACATTTCAACAGATTTAGTTAAGAATAAATATTTTAAGTACCGTCTGTTGGTACAAGTGTTTCGTATGTATGTTACACAAACAGCGTTTCGCGTCAAATTCCTTAATTTATTTTTGCAACTTGTAACATTTATTAATGTAACGAGCGAATATTTTCGTATGTCTAAATGATTTATTATGTGTTCCGTTTGTCGTACATTGCTGTTTTTGTATGAGTGTAACTTTTTAAGACTTTTAAGGGCAGCGACACATCAGCGATTGTGAGTGGCGATGACTTTTTAAATCGACGCCTCCTTATCTGTTTTTTCAAGCACTTAAGCTGTATATACCTAACAAAGAGTTAAGTGCCTATAAAAGAGACATTTATAAATGAACACTTAAAAACTGCGACCTTTTTCTAACTAGAGCTTTGAGAGAATTAGAACTTGGAGCCCAAATACCTATTCCTGTTCCAGTCTAGCTGGTAATGAAAAATTGATTAAGTAAAAAAGTGTGCGTTGGCCGGGAATCGAACCCGGATCAACTGCTTGGAAGGCAACTATGCTGACCATTACACCACCAACGCTTATTTTTAGTAATAGAAAAGCTTCAACTGAAAAAAAAAACCTTAACATATTGTTTATGCAGCTGCTATTCTTATAGTAGACTAGCCGTTGCTCTTGCGAGTTCGTCCCCGTCGATTTTTTTTCCACTATTTCTTCACTCCCATTTGTCGCAGCGTGATATAATGTAGCTTAAAGCCTTCCTCGTTAAATGGTCTATTCAAAAAAAAGGAATTTTTCAATTCGAACCAGTAGTCCCTGAGATTAGCGCGTTCAAAGAAACGAAAATATATTAATCTATATCTACACATATAATAAAATGTAACGAGTCGCTGTCTGTACACGGAAGTTATATTAGAAAAAATATTATAGGAGACCTTTATTAATGCAATAGAACCTAAAACAATGATTTTTGGAATTTTTGTCTGTTTGTCTGTTTGTTTGTGCACGCTAATCTCAGAAACGGCTTATCCTATCTAGATGGGGTTTTCAATGGTTCATTGTGGTAAGCTTCCCTTAACATTTAGTGTTTAATTCATCTCAATCGGTTGATTAATAAAAAAGTTATGGCATTGAACTTGCTGAACGTTTGTTCATATGAAAGTCCACGCGGACGGAGTCGTGGGCATCAGCTAGTTATATAATATAATTATATTAATACAGATACTAAGTACTTCGTTACTAAAGTACTTTCGTTTAAAAATGAATTTCTTTAAAGTTATAGTACCTAATGTCTTTCACCCTATCACCAAAACACAATCCAGGCACTCTGTAACAAAAACAGGATCCGGTTGCCTTTGACATATGAGACGTGAATTAGTTGAAACTTAATATTTTATAAACGAAGAACGCATTCTTAAAACTTCGGTACGAAGTTAATGTGTTTGTGGAAAGGACAGCTTTGTTCCCTTGTTAACTTCGCGTACTATTATTTTAACATTATTGTGGCCAGTTGGCCAACTCAGTTAAGCAGGACATTTGTCTAACGGCAAACGATCTTTAAAATATATTGGCAAAATCAAACGATAGAGCTGAGTAAGAGTGACGAGATCTGACTTTTTAACATCATTAATCGACACGACGACGACACGATACGATAAGGATTCAAATTATGCACTATAAGAAAGTAGACTATTCGCATAATTTACCTATACTAAAAATACATTTTAATTGTAATTATTATATATTATAATTTATGTTACGTAAATAAATAAATAAATAAATTTTAGCCTTAAGCACTATGATAGTCTTCAAACAAATGAACGAAGGTAATACGACCTACACAGGTGAGGATGGTCGCTTTCTTCATACACCATTATATTAAAATATTCTTTTTTTCTTGGAGAAATGGCAGTGGTGTTGCCACAATTTAACCAATTTCTAGTTGTGAGTAGATAAAGTAAGTTTGATTATTGCAATCAACAACACGTACCTCCAATATCACAGCAAAACATCGACCCCATTTTCAAATATTAGTTAGACTTCATATGACGATCTGACAATCTATTTATTGTCCTATAATAAAGTTGTGTATTTTAATTAAAATTACAATTATACGCACTCATACTGTCGTATCAAATAAACACACTTACTCTTAACATTACTTAATGTTTAACACGGCAGAACTTAATCTTAATAATAACGTAAAGATCGCTGGGGAAATTCGCCTTTATTCCTTAAAAGGTAAGGGCTATAATCCTTTAGGGGTTGTGCCTTAAGATCTCATATGAGGTAAAGGAAGAATGCAATTCGTGATATCTGATTCCTATTGGACTGTAATCTTAATACAATCAAGTGAATAAAATTAATATTATATATGGCTATTTCATTGATATGGTTGAAAACTGAAATGTAGAATCGACGATCATAAATTTCACGAATGAGTTACCGTCCTTACAAAAAGCTTAGATACTAGTATGGTGCATAAGTACATGGCATACATGCATGAAGCCTACTATTATCGGAATCAATCTAAATTGAAACTCCTAGAAAGTACTGGCTTTCAAAGAAGAAAAAAAAATCACTACAACCGTTTCTTCAAGTTCAATGTTCTGAGGTAACAGATATACAAAATAAAAACCTCCTTTTTTTGAAGACGTTTGAAAAATGTTGAGTCTTAAAGGATTGTAATAAAACATTACTCATATGTCCAGAGACCAATGTTTACGACGAATGACGACCGCTTGGCGCAGTGGTAGCACAACTGCTTTCTGCGCGAAGGGTCGTGGGTTCAATTCCCGCACCGGAAAAATAATTGTAATTTCAATTTCTATGTTTCTGGGGTTTAGGTGTTGCTATGTATGTATTTACGAAAAGAAAAGTATGTATATGTAATTTATTCCGTTATCTAGTTGCCATAACACAAGCTTCTGCTTAGCTTGGAACTGTACGGCGCTGTGTATAAATGTCCTGAAAATATTTATTTATTATTTGTTTATTACACATTGGTCCTCAAGAAAATTTATATTTACAACCTGTGGCTTCCTCATGCAGTGTTATGAATACGACTTGGGGATCTTCAAAAAAAGAGCGTACCTATCCTTAAAAGGCCGGCAACACACTCGTGACATCACGAGTGCTCATGGGCGGCGCTGATCACTTAACATCAGGTGACGCGCTTGCTTGTTTGCCCCCTATCATATAAAAAAATACATGGTTTGAAAATGGGATACAAAAAGTGTGCGTTGGCCGGGAATCGAACCCGGATCAACTGCTTGGAAGGCAACTATGCTGACCATTACACCACCAACGCCTGTTTTAGAATTTAGATAATATAAAAGAATAAACTAAAAATAAAAACCTTACCAATTTGTTTATACAACTGCTATTCTTATAGTATAGATCGCGTCACGAATCTTTAGCGCTGAACGAAACCTGCGCAAAAGTCAAAAATAAGGTATTGAGGGGACGGCACGGCGCGCGGGGCGCGTGATCGTCGGGTGCGCGAGCGTTGATTGGTTGTCCCAGCCGTGTTGTCTTTCTCGCACCAATACGTCAATTATGAGCGCGATTCTACCGATGCGCAGATATTCTCGTCCAGCGCTAAACATCCGTGACGCGACCTATACTTGTTTTCTTTATTAATTTAAAGTTCAAAATCTTCTCGAAACTTCTACACTTACAAAATCACGATAAGCCAAATTAGTAAAGCTGT
>DWAJ01006508.1:0-10298 GCA_018238005.1 Eurema mandarina | reverse complement strand
GCCGCCGGCCGCGCGACGTCTCGACTCTCGTAGCACGCGGCGATGCGTCTTGCAGCTCGTGTTTGCTGAAACGTAAACGAGCCTCGCGATCGAGCTCGTTTTGTTTTTGGTCAAAGTCAAAGCCAAACATATCTATATTCACATAACACTTTAGAATCGGGCCATCGGCACGGTACCACAAAACATTTATCACCGTTTCGGAAGGCAGCTTCTAAAGAGAAGAACCGGCAAGAAACTCTGACAATTGCTCTTCCAAAAATAAGAAGATGCAATTCCAATAACAAATATAAACAACAACTCGAGCATTAGCTACATTATTTAACATAAAAAAGTGTTACCGTCCTGCGAGCGTTAAGAAATGTCATTCCAAGTTCTTGTCTTCCATATATTCATTCATTTATTGAATTACGCTTTTCCATGCTTGGTTCTGAAGAATGCCTCAGTAATTCAGGATTGGCGAGTGCCCTTGTTACGGCTACGATTCATCTTACACGACTAAACTGTGGGCAAGAATTCACCAACAATATCAACCGTCTTCTGAGTTAAAACAACCAAGCTTTAACTATTATATTATTTATTTAACACGTTTATCTTATAGAATACAATCACTTTTCTTTGACACGGCAAAACTTTAACTATTATATTTTATTTAACACATTTATCGTATAGAATACAATCATTTTCTGTCTTACGAGTGACGCTCCCGCTTTTTCTTCAAAAACCGCGGTGACAAGCGAGGGAGCGAGACAAAACATTCAAATCATGACATTTGCCACAGACACAATATTTAGCAATAATTCGTCAAATACAGAAGCATTTTAATTATTTCAACTATACTAAATTAGTGAAAACATAATATGCATTATTATAAGATACGTAAACAGATATTAATTGCAGAATTATTACAATATGTACAATATTATTTTATTTATTACATCCCTGTAAATATTAATAATCAAATCGATAACAGAAAGTTACAGAATGTTTGTGTTGATTTTGCAACGCTCAAATACATAGATATTGAAGCATTTGACGCCCTAAAGTTAGTGGTTTCAGCTTGAGAATATAAAATCGGGGGTACTTCAGTCCCGCGAGACGGACGAGGGTTGAATTTTAATAAATTAGATGCTATGGCGTCATCTTTTTACGGGTTCACGTGCTATCGCCATATTTTTCACATATTTTCGGTTTGACTTGAAGAAATAGGTAGGTTGATATATTATTTTTGTAGCTGTACTGACTGATTTAAGTTTCAGTTTGAATATTTTCTAATTACGTTTATTGAAAGAAACATTTATTCCATTTTTATTTAATCCGTAATGCTATAAATAAGGAAATGGGTAAGGTACCCATTTTCTCTGCTTATGATATTCTTCGAATAAAAAACAATTATTATTATTTAATTTTTAATATTCAAGAATACTACTTAGATTCTTGATATTTTAATAACATTTATATAAAACAAATGTCAACAAGACCTCTTTTTTAAACTCAACCGATTTACAAAAACAAAATTTGACAGTGACGCGGCCGTTATGTGAATTTGTGAAAAAATAATAAATTTATAAAAACATTTTTTTTAATTTTATACGTTTCAGTAATGGAGGGATATAGCTACCCTTATTCGTCCCCTTTTCCCCCCCAAACTGAAGGACAGTTCCCTGACCATGGCGATGGGTTTGGCGACTATTATGAAATGGGACCGGCACATGATAGTAAATCTAAAAGGTAAGTATAGTACGCGTCATTTATGTTTAGCGACTGACGAGAATAGCTGCGCATTGCATCGGTAGAATCGCGCTCGTAATTGTCGTATTGGTGCGAGAAAGACAATACGACTGGGACAACCAATCAACGCTCGCGCACATGACGATCACGCGCCCGGCGCGCCGCACCGCTACCTCGATACCTTATTTTTGACTTCTGCGCAGGTTTCGTTCAGCGCTAAAGATTCGTGACGCGTACTATAACCCCACTATTTATAAATGCGAATATTTAGAGGCTGTATTTAAGTATGTTTGTTGCTCTTTTGCCCAAAAAATACTAAATGGATATTACTGAAGTTTGGCATGCAGGTAGATAAGTACACTATATGCATTCTTTCATATGGGTATATAGGTATATCTATAAATTACACCACCCACCTCATTACAATTAAACAGCTTTTCGTACTACAGGTTGCCTGTAAGAAATTACTAATATTGATAAGGCCGCACTTGACAATAGTGTCAAAACACTATTTGCTGTATTTTTATTTCTAGTTTTAAGGTGTATTTCAGTATTGTACATAGTATGTTGACAATAAAGATTTTTTATTATTTATTATTATTACCATATCTCGATTGATTGGTATTGAGACGGAAGTGAAACTTACGTGGTTAAAATTAGACTTCGTTTTATAAATATGCACAGTGAAGTATTAATATTCATAAACTAATATATTTTTATACCAAAATAATATTTTATTGTTGAAAGCATCGCAATTTACAAATTAATCTTTCCATATTATTAAAGAAAATAATTACCATTTTCAGTTTAACGTAAATATGACTCCGAATTTAAAAATAATAATTTACTCGGCTTAAAAGATCTAAAGACTAATCGTTTCTCTGTAGCCCTAAATACTAATTCAAATGAATAAAAATATTCTAGACAAAGCCGTCCAAAAAAGAAGTCCAAACATGGAAAGAGATCACGCTCGCACAGCAGAGCGTCTCTGTCTGACCGCTCTCGATCACGGTCAGTGTCGCGGTCACGGTCACGGTCACGGTCAAGGTCAAGGTCACGGTCACGCAGCCACAGCCGACCACAGAGCCAGCGCGAGTTTAAAGTGAGGACGCCCAGCTTATTGGACGACTTTCGAGTAATGTATTTAACACGTAAGTATTAAGGCCCTTCTTTCACGTTCACCTTATTCTGAATCACCTCGCTTCCTTCAAAGCTCCTGAATAGAAACTGGTACTAAAAGAACGGTTAATAATTATTTTGAATTTGAAAGATTTCTAGAATTGTGTTCTTTTACAAAAACTAAAGATAAAATGAACTTGAATCTTGAAATCTTAAGTTATCTTTAAATTTAAATGTACTCATCCATTTCTAAATCAACTTTAAGTTGGTTGGTTACAAACCTTATGTAGGTTTACACGCGTGCCACGCAGCCCGGGAAGCAGGCTGGCTAGCAGCACGGCGAGTGTCCTTAAGGAGGGGCACGCCAAACAAGCTGTACACGCGCGCATTTATCCTTTGATCTACCAAAAAATCGACACTCGTCGGGTTCACGGGAAGCACACGCACGTGCACATTCAAACAGTCGAACACACGCTCGTGCTTGTATTTGTCCCCGTTGAATGTTGAAACGCGAGCGTGTAAACGCAGTATTTGGCTACATAAATAATATTCTTTTGGTTAACAATTTCAGCAAGCAAACACAAAAAGAACACAACCAAGTACCTAGCGACGAGAAAGCGCCAAGACAAAGTTCAAGAGCTTCTGAAGACAGACGGCCTCGGCTCCAAGCGTTGGCTGTTCTACCCGCGGTCAAATGGTCACGGTCAGACTGACGGTCAGGAAGTGCCCGGACCGCGCGACAATTGCGACCAGCGTGTCAAAGTCGACGGTCACTTCTTCAGGAAGTATAAGAAAAGCAAACGAATAGATACTGACGCTCCAATAGCGAAGTTAAAACGATGGGAACTAATTCTCTATAAGAAGCTAGGGTTTATTCAGGCTGTGTAGTTAATAAACTTTAGAATTTATTTGTTGTTTAAATAACAGTAAATTGATAAAAAATTTTTCAACCGACAATAAAAACTCAAACATAATTTTAGATAGGCTACATATTATAGCATTACTTTAAATCCTGCTATTACGAGAAAAAATCTAATAAAATAAAACCAGTAAACGTATCGAAATGAAGAAACTCTAGAAGTTCTTTTTAAGTAATTTTATTTACTTTTATTAAACAATAATTGCATTCTGAGCGTTAAATAAACTTTGATTGAGCGTCAAAATCGCACATGCCTTTAAATAAGCGCATACCGGTGTCTTTAATAAAAAATACTATCTATTAATAACACAGCGTCATCTTGCCCTTACCGGATAAATTACCAAAACATACTTTTTCATACCATAGCTCTAAATAGTTACAAAACTGAATTACATTCTTCTAGTGTTTAGATCGAACCCACAACTCTTCGTATAGAATGCAAGTGCTTTACCACTGCACTGGGCTATATCACTACATTGTAAAAAAACAAAGTCGCTTTCTCTATCCATATGTGTGCCTAGGTCCCTATGTTTGCTTATATTCTTAAAACTACGCAACCGATTTTCAAGCTGTTTTCTTAATAGACAGAGCAATTCAAGAGGAATTTTATACGTATACCACATATATATTATAAGCGACAGAAGTCGTATCTAGTTTGTAATATAACATTAAACATACATTCATACAAAAACTAGTCTCAAAACGTTGATAAGCACCTGTAGCCGCGTTTTACCGTCAATTTTCCGCGCGATAACCCCCCGCTGCTAATTTAAAGTTCTTCCACCGGGCCATTACACCCCGAGCGGGGGCTAATGCAAAAATTTATCGCTAGTCGGAACTAAGGCAGGAGCTTGCTTTGTATTACTATTGTTTAAGGTACTTCTAATCGAAGAAAACTTTCTGGCTACGTCAGTTTTTAAGTATTTGATCGAAGTGGGAAGGTAAGTGTTGTTTTGATTAGACTTGGGTCTCTTTAGATTTATATAATAACGGAAACAAAAAGGGTAAAATATCAATTAGCACATTTTATTCCATAGGTTAGCGTTAAACTGAACGCTTAAACTTACTAATAATATGTTTAAGGTTAAAGTATGGATGCTTGGATGTTTGTAACTCTTTCACAAAGAATCTACTTAATGGATTTGTCTTAAATTTGGTACGCAGGTAGATTAGACCTAGAGACTAGATATATAAAATATCCCGTTATTGTTTCGGGAACAATATAGGTAAAACTGCGGGTCACAGCTAGCAGTTAATAAACTTTATACGTGATCTTTCCTTCCTTCCCGCTTGGAGTATAAAGGCCGGCAACATATTCGTGATAATGCTTGCCTTTATCTATAAATATCTATCGAGGTCATGGAATTGATCACATACCATAAGATGTTATGCTTAAAAGTTAATGACTTACGGCGCTACTATCAACAATGTTAAGGATACCAATAAGTAGTTAAGGAGGTGATTTACCCCGTATTGTGGTCTTAAATATTTAACATGCGTTTGTGAATTCGGCCATTAATCCGTTATACAAATTTTACTTATTACATATTTTTTATTGGTATACCTAAGTGACTACTTTAGGTAATAAACCTGAAAACATTTTGAATGAAGTATTTTGCTGCGTTATGCAGTTCCATTAACAAATAGACAAAGAATAAATAAAAATGAAGATATTGTAACAAAAATCCCTCAGCCGAAATTCGTTAAATTTAATGATATTGTAGAAACCAAAGCGCAATAACGATTACATCGGAACAAGATTTACGGCTCCGTACAATTGAACGCGAATGAATTCAAACGATTAACTTCTTGAATCAAAGAAAGGAAAAAGAAAGATAAATTAAGAATCGATGAATGCTTAATGGAACCATTAGAAGGTTTTGAGCTTGGAGCGGTTTTGCATGGGGAAGAAAAATTTAACTACCATTGACGAAAGTTTGCGATGTTCGTGTGGATTGTGTGTTTATGTGTGTGAATACACAGACCTCTAGAATTGCGAGATGATTTTGAATACTAGTTATTTACTTGAAGAGCTATTGATACTAATAGCCTATACCTTTAGTCTATCAGAATAAAGGTACTTTGTGGATAAAAATATGTATGTTATGGTAGGTCTGTAGAGATGATGTCATAATGAAAAAAATATAATTATCAAAAGGATGTATAGAATTGAAATTTGAATGTCTTTAACTTCAATCAATACAGAAAGTGGTATCTATATGTTCATCAGCGGAATGAGTTTCGCAAGTAATTTTATTTTAAAATTATAATTTAATATATTATACTAGTAACTAAGAATCGTAAGTCAACTCACACTTGGCTATTTTTTACACGGTTGTCAAACTAGGGTCGAAAAGTTAGTATACACAACCATAGGTTATATAGTAACCTTACAAATGCCACGCCGAAATGAAACTATACTTAACCCTCAAGTGCGAAAACAGAAATGGAACCGCAAGTCCCCACTAGGGGTATTAAGTACCGTCTGATTTGAACCCTTCGCGCCCGTTTATTGTTCTAACCCCTAGTCACGCCATCGAGACGTATGCGATACTTTATGTGCATTAATGTTCGCCTTTTATTTATTTTTAGATAGTGTGTTCATGAGACATGTGTATTTTCACACGTGAGATAGACTTTGTCTAGAACGATTTTGTAGGTACCAATATATCCATTGTTTAAATATGGGATATTTCTATTTAATATATATTTATTGGGATTCCTTAAACGTATGTTGTTTTGTTTAAGTAGAACTATATTTATAAATATTTACATTGGAAAAATATTTTAAATATGAACTCCAAAATATAAACATATTTTTAAATAAATTTCAGTCTCTGCGGAATATCATGTTTATAAGAAAATCGTTATTATAACATTTATTTACCCACCAAATTAACAAACGTATCGATAAGAAAGAAATTATAACAGACGTCAAACACACAGGTCTAAATGGACCTTTAATTGTTAAAAAGAGTATTAATTCTACACCAATAAAGTCGAAGGTTAAACGTAAATTTATTATTACTTATAAAATGTTTTAGCAAAACAAAAATAGAGAAACATTTCAAGACTTAAGAACTCACGATCTCAGCGTTTCTTTTAATTTTCTAACTTGATTCGCGAAGCTTTATCGCCTTTCATCCAAACTTGTACGTACGATCTCATCCGTGAAACAGGCCAATTTAATCCGGCTAAAAATCTCCAGCGAAAATAAAAATATTTGTATGCTCGCAGTTAATTAAATTTTTTATTTAATTCCATTCATTCCAAACCATTCTCGCGTCATTCAAGGAATCCATTTTAATTGAATTGAATTGAATCTTTTTCATTTTCAGAATCTTTCCGAATTATTTCATTCATATCGAAACATTTTCACGGGAAATTGGGTCAACGGTTTGTTTATCTTTTGTGTTAATGTTTTGTGAGCATCAAATATGGCGATATTAAGCTTAATGTAACTGGGGCGTTATTCTTTTACTAATCTCAGTTTTTAGTTTAGTCGATTTTTTTTTCTAGATAAGATTTGTATGTGTATGTACTGTAGTACTCCACTTCGAGCGGGTCTAAATCGAAAAACACATCCATTTAGTAGGGTAATTTAAAATATTCAATTAATTAAACTTTTATATACCTATTATCTATATTTAAATATTAGCACAAAATACGTTCTTATGGGATGTTTTAATATTGCCAAGTATTAAATAATTGTCCTAAAAGATAATAATTTTATTTGTAAACAAATATTCTTATGTAATAATTCCTACCTTTAGCCTTAAAAGTCATTCTTTGGTTTGGGTTTGAATTGAAAAATGACTGCGCCACATGCCCTCCCCAGGGCGCGCTGTCAAAACTCAAAACCATTACTGAAAAGATATCATTACATACATTAGGATATAAATCCTGATATTTTTAAGTCCACCCGTGTCACGAATAACGAATACCGTGACAAATGCTAAACATTTAAATCTACCCTCATGTATCATGGGACAATGAACCTTATTTCAATATCGATAAGGTTTAATTTAAGTCGTGTATTGAGACAGGCTTGTTTTGTACATGTGACGAGGGTACAACAAATAGTCGGTTTTGCGAATGTATCCATGTTATGATTTAATTAAGATTTCTCGCATTTAAAATGTGTTTTTTTATTATTTATTTTAATAGGTGTGTTTTGATTTATATTGCGGGCGCGAAGGGAAATGGGTGATTCTTTAGGCTGAAATATTAACATTGTAAAGGGATTTAAAAAATAATCTTCTATTTTATTAAATGTAGCCTGAGTAGTGAGTAAAACGTTCAAGTGAGTAAGTTAAAATACTTGTTCAATAATGTTTTATTTATTCGATTCTCTCTAGATAGTCTTCATCAGACTATAAAGTAGCAGAATAAGAATAATAATTGACTATACTGAATATTATTATACACGACCTTTAAAACGAAATATTTTTCAAGAGAATGATACCGATTAAATTAATTATTATATTTTGTAATTTTTATAAGATAAGGAACAAAAATATTATATTATTTTCATGACCAAATATAGAAATAGTTTATTATGAGTTAATCACTTCATAATAATTGTTTTCCTGGTAGCTGGCAACACGCAAACCTCTTTCTTAGAAAAACAATATTATTATTTCTTTCAAAATAGCAAAATGAATGGCCATTTATCTTCATTCATAATAACAAGTACATGTCCAACAAAATAGGTAATATTTATTTTATTTATTTTAGGTAGATGATAATTTTATATTGAAAGAGTTGTCATGTGTGTGTGTGTGTAAGAAAGTTTAAATTTATGAGTAAGTAAAGAAATGGAAGAATTTTCAAATTCAATTTCAAAGGTAGGTAATCTAGTTGAAGTTAAAATAGATTATATCTTAACCGATTTAAACAGTTTTGAATCGACATATTGTGTTTTAAAAATAAATTAGTTTTGAAAGCAGTTTTTACAGAGAACATCCACCATAAACGTTCTGAGGAAATTTTTAATATCCAGTTGGGATAAAAAGCCATAACAATGTAATTTTTCCCCAGTCCCATAATAATCTGCTCTTTCATTTAAATATTAGTTAGCTTTGTATGTTTGTTATGAGTGAACCTTGGAACGCTTTGTTGCATTCTCAGTAGGTGATTGCCAACTACGACCACGGAATGGTCGGCTACTATTCAAGCAAACCATCAGTTTCCCACCATCACATAAAAAAAAATCATTTTCAAAAACCGCCCATAACAGTACAACGAAGTAACGAGTAAAAGCTAGAAAGCGATATAATAACGTTTCTAATTGCGTACCATATGTAATAAATAATATTAACACCAACGAACGGGTGGTACCATAAATCATTAATATAATATAGCAATTAATATTAATTACAAGGGAGCAAGTAGGGTAACAATGATATATTGTTCATTTGCGATGCGATCGCACTCATTCAATATTTGAGCGTTTTAACGGGTTATTACGACGATAGGTTAATAATAATAGCATATAAATAGGAGGAAATTTTATTTTTTTTTACATTTTGTTGATTGAAAAAATTGAATTCAACTTTTTTTAGAAAAAAAAATCTTGGGTAAATTAATTGTTATCGATTTTTTTTTAATTGGTACTATCGCGATTGACTTTATCTACGCGACGCGAATGATGTTTCTTTTTTTTTCACAAAAGGTTTTTTTATATAAGTGTCCCGCATTAGTTTTTAATTTTTTGTTTATATAATATGTGTATTACCGACGTTTTGATTATAATGAAATACTTATCGAAGTAATGAATATTATATAGAGAAAAAATATATTTTATTATCAATAAAAACACACGAGTAAAAAATGAAAATTGTATTGCGCCGATTACGAAGCAACCAGTGCAGTAAGAAAGTAACTTCAATATAGATAGTAGTTATAAATTGCCTATATTTTTATTTGAACCAAAATTCATAAAGTCTGCCTAAGCATAGTCCTTAAAATATATAAATGATAGGCACAGAGCGGCCATGATGGATCGCCAGACACGCGTGTTACCAAGGCTTTAATAAATCATCAGTAGGCGCTAAGAAGCTGGGAAAAGTAATTTTCATTTCGGCCGGTTTTCCCTTACGCCTGTATATCCGTATTTTTTATTTCCATTAAATGGCATGATTAGAAATGTACATGGTTTTCGTGAATGTAGTACTTTTTTATGGTTTGTGAAAAAAAGGCACGCTAGTTATAATTATATCTAGACAACACATTTACTGAATTTGATGGGTTTTGCTTTGTTAATATTTTCTATATCTAGAATAGAAAAATAGCTTATAAAATATAAGTATCACTTGATCGGGTTTCATTTCGGCCCACAAACAGAGCCTACAGAACGGCTCCATCGATTTTAATGATACTAGACTACACAATTTTGAATCGCCATACCTATTCACTATAACGAGATTAGGTTTTAAGCAGAGGAAAGCAAGGTAAGTATAGGAAATAATATAGGATAGGTCGCGTCATTTATGTTTAGCGCTGGACGAGAAAGCTGCGCATCGGTAGAATC
>DWAJ01006507.1:0-10299 GCA_018238005.1 Eurema mandarina | reverse complement strand
CCGGAAATCGAGAAAAACCGTTTTTTACCCTTAAAAACCCCCCTTCATCCCCTTCCCAACCTCAGATCGCCCGTAAATTATTTTTCCTTTCATTTTTATCATATTTCCCTCCTTTTCTAATGGGTTTTATTCTATTATAATTTTTTTTCACTTTTCATTATTTTTAAAGGGATCTACCCTGGTCTAAGTTGCAAACGAGTTGCAACATAAAACAGAGAAACCGGGGACATCTAGTATTACCATAATGAAATAGAAAGCTGACGCCAACCACACATCCACTACACACGTGAGTGTCAACGTACTCTAGGGCTACCATCTAGTCTAATCACTTCATTACATAGTATTATATAAAACAACATAATTGATAATGCACTTTTAGAAGCGTCACGATATTACAAAACAGTCAGATCCCACTCTTGCTATAAGCCAATATAAACAATTAGTCCCAATAAGTCTAATATCTCTCTGCCTGATTAACTCATTGTAATTATTACTAAGCTTACATTTTAATAAAATTTCGGTAACCTAGGCAACCCTATATCTCGAAATAGTATTGACATAATGGATCGTCTAATTCAGGGGAACTCCTCATAGGATACCCATGGACTTCGGTTAGTGGAGCATGGGTTCTATTGGAATTTTACCTACCAGTACTCCACTGTGTTCCGTCTAGCAGCGGGTAGGGGTTACGGGCACCTTCGCAGACTGTTCGGCGACACATATTATAGTCCTACAAACAACGCGTCGAGAGCCCTAACCGGTCAAGTACGAAGAGTGACGGCAAAGGTTTCAAATATTAAAATAAACCAGTTATCGGCCACCATTCCAAATGCACCACGCCGACTTTTTTACTATAAATATTTGATTTTAACCCTGCTTCAATCGATTTGTCGATTGACCTATCATAGGATGGCGTAATTTATACCTATATTTGTAAAACATACATTATTAACAGATATCTACCTATAATAATAATAGAAAGTGATAGTCATTCAATTTTTTTTTCAAATAGGCTACATATACATATGTATATGTATGTACATATAATATATTGTATTACAAACAAATGTATTCTTTCACGTTATATGTAGACTTTGGACTTAATACCGATTTTTCTTCGTCGTATAATAAGTTATGTATTAACCCAAATACTAAAGGCATCCAGTTTAACAAAATTAAATCCAAACTATTAAATCTAACTAATTAGTACTAAATTACACATTACGTAAATCATAGATATAGATTATAGTGTTCCCAGCTAGCGAGCATTGTCCTAGATTTAGTAACAAACTACTGACCCGACCGCAACACGAAAGAAAGTTTTACAATTTACAGCGCTATTATATATTTGAAGGCTTACAAATGAAACGAAATGTTAAATTAAAAAAATAATTTACACTGTACCGAAAACATTATTGACAAATAGCCATCTTTTTATATTATATTATTATGACGACTTTGTTCTTATTAGCTTAACATTAAACAAATGTAAATTACTTGCGTAATTTTATTCTTTATATCGGGATCGATTATTTTTTTTAATGAATGAAAGAATTCCCAAAAGTGTTGGCAAATACATAACTCGATAAGATCTAAAGCGATTTCGATAATTCTTTTAGAATATTCCTTGAAGTACGAGGATGGTTCTTAAGAAGGAAAAAGGGTGTATGTGTTATAGTGCTAAGTGCGGCTTGGTTACCTGGAAGAGATCACTTTTGAATGCTAAGGTCGCCAGTAACCTAGTAGATAGTTAGTTATGTAACTTTACTTATTTATGTTTAAAGTGTAACAAAGTATTAAAAAATAAATACATAAATATACCCATAAGTATAGCGATTTCTCACGGCGTCAACGTTAACGGTACCTTTTGCAAAAGATTAATTGTGCCCGAACCGCGCGCGCCATCGCGAAAAAAGTATTTCGACCAAAAGATGCCGCGCTTTTTGCGACGGTCACTTTTTGGGTTAACTGTAAACGTCAAAACTGTACTCACTCCACGATGATAACGTATTCATTTTAAACTAGCTGACCCGACGCGACTTCGTTCACGCTCTACCTATCCTAGCTCAAACCTTACACCTACATTTTTTGCGTAAGAACTATTATTGTACATACAGGAATATTCGTAATAATTACTATGTAAATCGGTTCATCTGTTATTTTGCGATTTATAATTATATAATAATAATAATATATTTATTTAACAAGTAGCATGGACTCATTAGTGTTAGTAACAATGATTTTTATAAACTATGTTACTAGTTATTTAAGACAAAAATAGATACATTTACAAATTATAACGTAGTAAGTATATGTAATTCACCGTTGCACTATCTTTTCGTTTTATTCTTTTTGTTTTGCAAATAATATGGTTATTACATTTGCTACATTATATCTTTTCTATCTTTTGTCTTTTAAATGGGTGCAATAATTGTCCTATACCTACTATAACTAGCTTACACGAAGCGTCATTATAAACAATTTAATCCTTTCAGCAATTACCTATACACATAGCAAAGGTATCCAAATGCAATCATACTAGTTACCGACATCAAAACTCCAATTTCAAACAACAATGTACAATACCAATTTAGTGCGCCTTGGAAGCGCCGTTACGCCTACAAGGCGCCATTGCGCGCGGGCGGCCGTTCGCTAGATCACCATTGCTATAGTGCCGGCATAAAATAATTATTTAGAAAATTGATACAGATTATTACTGGGTAGCTCAGCTTTCTTTCCGATCGCCATTGAAAGTGCGGACGTCACAAATCTCGGGGCGCGTCGATTTCTACTCAATCTCGTTGGTACTTGTTCTATGTTGGCTGTTTTGTGAAGTAAATTTATATATTATGTGTATTACGTAAGTTTATTTTATTTTTATTTATTTATTTATTTAAAGAAAACAAGAGTACAAGTTTATAAGGCGGGTGTTATCATAAACTCATTTGAGTTTTACCGCACACCCGAGCCGTCGACATATTTAACTAAAAATAAACAATGAAAATCACAACACAACATACAATTTCACCAGAAACAATGTGAGCCATTCCTAAAACATTCCCATTCCAGTAAAATGCAACTGTTGAATGACCGTCAAATATAGAATTCGATAGTTTGACACGAATAAAAATATACATATATTATTATTATGTACTGGTAAGAAGGATAGTTTTTAACATACCACGTGTTGGTATTAGAAAAATCATCAAAGTCGGTCGCTAGACGACGAACTCCTTTCTTTTAAGTCGGTTGAAAATCGCAAACATATCACAAGAATGCGCATTTAAAACCGCAATGTAAACTGAGAATATATCGTATCATAGATATACAATATACAGACGTACATATAATATTTTTTATTGCATACAAAACACCTACGAACCGCAATCGCATTCCGGACGGAAACACGGATCGCGTTGCAGAAACGACAGAAACCACGAAAAACAGCTTGTGTAATCGCTTTATAATATGTAGTATAATTTATCTATCCGTTCCTATGTACGCGCAGATATTTAAAAATATTAAACTAATTTCGATGCAGAGGTTTTTAATTGAAAGTGTTTGAATATTAAGGTTATTTGTACTAGAACGCATAAAGAAATACAATATATCATAACTAATGTAACGAAATAAAATATTCGTGTTAGCGGCTAACCGCTAAACCCATTTTAATAAATTTTGTCATGTTCAATTCGTCTTCATAACAATTATCATTCTAACTACCAAAAACAATAATGTATCGCCGTACGTCATAGTTATTTTTAAAACTACATATAGTTATTATGTAAGCTATGTAACAACGTCAATTAAAGCAAAAAGACATTACAAAAAAAAACTAGTTTTCCTCATTTATTCAACTAAATATTCAGTCAGTCAGTGTTGCTTACAAATAAATTACCGCTTAAACTAGCGCTTATAACGACTAAGTAATAACTATAGAAAAGCGTAACCACCAATTTGTCTACATTTCGTGATAATATGAATAATAAAAATTGGTGAAAGTGCTGGGCCATCGATTTTTATTGTCGAAAGGTCACAGATGTTCGGCGCGTTACTTCTCTATTAAACTTGTATTTATAAATTCTAGCCGTGTCGTGTTATGAACGAAAAATGTTATTTAATACGTTTTTTTTTCTGATTAATCTGAGAAATTATGTGCCTAATAATTTCTCAGATATTTTATAAAGCGATAAAGATTAAATATTGCAAATGTTTAAAGTTGTAAGCCCTAAAATATGGTAATAAAGAAAAAAGGGGAGGTAAAAAGACTTCAGTATTCTAGTGTATGTTATATCATTACACAGTATAAAACAAAATCGCTTTCTTCTGTCTGTCTGTCCCTATGTATGCTTAAATCTTTAAAGCTAGGCAACCGATTTCCATACCGTATTTTTTATCAGATTGAGTGATTTAAGAGCAATGTTTATATGTATAATACTAGGTCATTGAGTAAAACCTATAATGTATATGCACATGTGACTAACCTGGGGACTCGGCTTGTTCTTAACCAACTAATGTAATATTTAGTGTTAACAAATTTATTCCTTTTAAAACCATTCACCTAGCTTATAAGCTCGGTTCTATAGAACCTATAAAAGCGTATACAAAATAAATCCGACAATGAGTAACACCGATACCAATATACGCTAAAACACTTCGACGTTATCAGATAAGTCGTGATAAGAATGTAATAAACACCGACTAAGCAACTCTGTTCATTGATTTCCATTAACAGTTGATAACCGTTTTAATTCTATATATACATTACTAAATGGTATCACGCTAAATGGTTATTTAAAACAAAAAAATTGTCATAGAAAAGTAGACAGATTCTTTTTCGCCTAGTACATATACGAGGGCCTTTTTGACGTATAGGTATTTTCAATACTGACTAAGAAAGTGCATGCCTTTTAGTGTGTAATTCGCCTAAGAGTCGATAGTACCCATGAACACTCCGGTAAGTCAGAACGAAATAGGATTTTAGTCGTAAGAAGTCCTAACCGATGCTCTCTTCCCGAAGCCTATGGATATTATATTAGAATCCTACTTTAAAAAGGTCGTATTTTATATTCATATTTTAATGCCCACAAATACTGTCAGAGCAATCCGAGCTCTCGAAACTCGCGAACAACAACGTAGACAGGAATCCCATTCATTTGTGAATTTCAACAATAACAGTGCAACTTTTAGTCAAACATTCAGTCATTGTAATTCAAAAGTCCGAGTGTACTACTGGTCGAAATAATAGCTCCGCGAACGAGGCACTTTGAGATTGAAATAACATTGTATGATTTAATATAATTAAATTTGCGTTATGTACAATAAAGTTTGCTATTTAATACAATTTGGTTTTGTAACTAAAGAGTGAGATAGCAATACGAACTAGTTAAGCGGTGACAGAGACAAACATGTCCTCGTACAGACGACAGAGAATAACATATAACAGTGCCTATAACGATGATTACGTTCCTTAAATATGAACGTTTTAATGGTAAAAACTATGATAGATAGTAAACTCTTTGCATTCCTGACCTTTGCTTCTTAACTCTAATCAATAGGAACAGAAAATGAATTACTCATAATATGTAGTTATCAGCAACGGTTTTGTCCTGAACCAGATACCGTATTTTCATATTTAATGAACATATGTATAGACATGTATATAGAAGTATATAGATACATAAAATATGAAATGCCCCACCGATAAAGAATCCGCGAACATACATAAAAAAACGATCATACATGAAATATCTTCGAATAGACAAACGGTTAAACAAACGGCCACAAAGTGCCTCATTTATAAGATAACTATAATTTCGCTATTGGACAGGACCAGTAACTATTACCTAAATGGTCACTATACAAATTCATGAGCGTACATAAGCGCGTCTAAATTTCATCTCCACGTATGACTCAGCGAGGCTAAACACATTTTCCGAGACCAATTATGCGGACAAAAAAAGCAAGGTCAATTGCGAGCACATTTTATACCATTCGTGTCATTAATATTTATCGTCATCTCGCGTCAATTAATGGGAAACTAACTTCCTTGTTAGCTAATAATCAATCACGTTAGGTGTAGTAATAGACTATGTTGTTATTTTGTACAATAGGAATTATGCCTCCAATAAACATTTTAAAATGCAAAGATTTTATGCATACTCTTAATATGTAACAAATCAAATTTAAGCTCGTTTTATGTCGCGCTATTTTGACATATTTCCACAGCAAACTGTTGTAAGTCGACGGAAGTTTACTTATATTCAATTGACGCATAAGTACTTTAAAAGAGAAACAGTATTTACTTAAAAACTGTCAATGATTTTTACTGAAACTTAACAACAATCCCTATAACACATTACAATTATTGTAGGTTATTCACTATTATATAACTTGTATATATATAAAACAAATACATGAACGTCTAATACTTCAGATAATCGTTTCTAAAGAATCATTGAATCGTAATCCTAAGTCAAGAGTACGGTCAAGTCGTATATAGTAAAGTCGGATAGTGCAATATAAATAAGCACAAACTTATCGGTGTTAAGGTTAACTTGACCTCACGGCGAGGGCACCCGAGATTGTTTAATCTAAGACTTTTTCATACAATTCCTAGCCATTTGTCCGTTATATTAAACGAAAACATTTGCACTACAATATTAAGATTATAAACGTTCAACACTGAGTTTAATGAGGCTGTGTAGTTAAAGCTAACGCAATATCTCTTAAGGCCCGCCACAAGGATCTATTCTAGTTCCTATGATATACAGTGATTGTATAAATTATATAAATTGTAAAATCAGTTAAATTTCTAAAAGAATGACATCACCGTGATACACGGCCCTTATCACACTATCACTATCAGGTGTTATCGCCTCAAAGACTGATAAATCCTCAGCGGCACGATAACAAAACAAGTGGTTACTTTTTAGACAAGCATTGTGTACGTGATATTGTGGACTTTAACGCTTCAGTTATAAGAATAAATAAATGTTTGCATTGTAAATAGGACATCATAATACAGTTATACACTATGTGCATATATGCATACATAGATAATGCCGACATTTTGGTTCTAACATTAAAGAAAATTTCTTTACATCTTAAAATTATATAGTAGACTTTTATCCAGTCACCTAACTTGAATACTTATGACAGTATAAAGCAAAAGTTACCAAGGCTAGATTATAAAGACACCTTAACAAATAGCAAGTTTCCTTCCCGGCAGGTAAATAAAATAGCTGGCTTCGTAACTATTTTTAAACAAGAAGAATAAGTAGGTATAGAGAACCGTTTGAATTGTGAATTTCCCCATCCGCCGGCTAGGTTCCGTTCTAGGTATCTGGGTCAAAGCGGTTTTAAGCTGCAAGTTTTCACTTTAAACTATAGAGCGGTGACGACTGAAGTGTCGTCTCCACAGTAGGGCAGAATCCACGACGTTTTTTTGTATTATTTATTAACTACAAAGTTAGGCACTTTTATGAAACGGGTTTAAGAGAACCCGAGTATAAAACTAATACTTAAATATACATTTTCTTGCTTTGAAACGTGAATGATATTATAAAAATTATAATTTTTTAATATTGTGGGTATGTTTATCTTGAAAACGATAACTTAGTCAAATCTGACTTGTGATAGTAAGAACGTTTGTTATCAATGTATTATTTAGGACATTTGTTTCAAACACAGCTAAATATAACATTTATTTAGTGTGGGCATTAATTATTATGCATTATTCTTTCAATATGGCAGACAAGCCGCGGTTTTAACTACGTATTCCAAGTATTTATACAGATTTTAATCTATGCCAAATTTCACAAAAATCCATAGTAATAGTAAAAGAGCAAACATAAAAACTCTCGCGTTTATAATATACTAAGGAGATATGTAAATTCAATTTTAGCAACCCTTTCTAAGTTACTACCCACCAAAGCCTATTAGCTCAGCTTACATTACGACAATATTACACTTACACTCTGTTGTTAATGTACAACCTAACAAGCTTTCCCACATTACAATATAGACCAATCAGAACAACTAACATTCAAGGCTGCAAGGATCCACCATTATATAATATTATATATAATGTCTAATATAGAACCAAACCTAGTTTGAATCGACAGCCAATTAAAACCCGACTAAATCAAAAGTATGGCCTTTAAATAGGAGTTCCAAGCATCAAGCCGACCCCACAAACAGGCAGCGCTGCAACGCCGGATATCAAGGTCCAATTCCCGCAGTTTCACCACAGTGCCTCCATCCACTACCAAAACTGAACGCCGTCGAGCGTGAACACAAAAACTGATTAATACTTCGACAAGATGATCGATCATGACTCATTCTCGCTACTTCGCCTATTCGCGAGTAACTGTTCCATTACAATCTCCGCTGGACCGTTTCTTGTGCCTTTCATTTGCTAAACAATTACTTTATGACAGAACATGATCGATTTAGAAAAATAATGTGCGAAAAAAACAGATCTATTAAAACTGCATTCTTAACACGAACAAAGACCCACGCCAAATTTCGATCACACAGCTGTAGAAAACGAGACAATTTCACGTGATCCAAACCAGAAAGTGTCACCGGTGTATCCTTCGATTGCATCCGATCAAGGTAGGTGACCTTTTCACGGTACTAAATCTTAGCCGAGCTATTACACAGTCACTGTAGATCCGAGTTATTAACCGAACCGCTGGAGCGAAACGCAACGGTATCGACACAATGAACGCGCACTAACTTTTATAGTTAACACTCGATCGACTGAAATCCTGTCGATATAAACTGCACTGTGTTTCCCACACTATCACTGTAGAGCACTGCACACTTTTTTTGATGAATTAAATATATAGGATTAACGAGAGACGTGCGCTCCGCGTCGCGTCCGAGAGAAGACTAAAGGTGGTTGCGCCCGCGCCGCCGCACCTCTGCAGTTATCAGCCTTAGGGGAAAGGGGTGCGGGGTGACAAGAAAAGTATACACGACACGAAGATAAGCCGAATTATGTGTTAGGAAAACATTTAACAGTTAGAAGGAAATCGTGTCCTAATGACACATATAACGTAGTATAACATACACAAGTAAACGACCATTGTAAACGCCAATTAAAACGAAATAAAACCTGTTATCGTTAGTTTTACATAAATTATAAATATCGTGCTGTTTTTATGTTTAAATCATGAGTCATTGTAATTCATGATTTTCCCACATTGGTGTGTTATTATTCTTTTATTCGAACTGAATTTTTATCTCTTTATAGACCGGTGTTTGACCATCTCGCTAATCGTCTGACGGCCAAATACTCATACGCAAATTAAATTTAAGCACGCCTTAAGACTCGTAGTTTTGACTTTGATTTAAGTTGTACTTAAATTTAAGTTGCCTCTCTGCAAATCATAACTGATCACTTAAACAAATCTATCCAGCTAGCTTTAAACAAAGAACATACAACAAGACAGGCTTATTAAAAAGACATCACAACAACTTCCTAATTAATCGGACAGCTTTCACACGTGGTCTGAAACGAAGATTGATGTTCTTAAATATTCTTCGTCGCTTTGATCTCATCAAACAATGCGAACCGTTAGAGCAGCCGTTATGACGATATCTTTAGTGTCTATTGTATCTCTAGCGTGTCGTATCTTTTGTATGCATAAATACTCTTTTACAATTCACAAGTACCTACTGCAAAATTGGTCGAAACAAAAGTAAGTCACGAATTCATTTGTAGGGGAAATTGATTTGGAAAAGTAAGAGAATGAGCTTTACATATTAAAACCTAGTATTTGAAATTTATTATATTTAAAAACTAAATTTTTCATAAAGTATTATAAATATAGAACCAAAAAACACTATTTACAAAGCATAGGTATATACGGTCGAACTGAGAAACCTCCTCCTTTTTGAAGTCGGTTAATTTTTTTTAATATACGTAAAGCTATGTTGTTATACTGTTTATGTTTAATATGATTCTTTATAGAAATGGACCCAAGCGTAAGTGAAACTTTATTTATTCACACATATTTTAACCAGGGGGAAACACCAATTATAAAGGTTTATGGGAATTTTCTCACGTTCCGAGCGATGGCTATCGCTTAAAACTTATACGATAAAATAATTCGACAACAACTTAATAGGAAAATTTAATTTAAATTATTCTGGTAATTAATATAACATTATAATCACATAAGATAATATTACCTTTAACACATAAGATAATACACCTTTTTCCAGTTTACTGAATCTTTATTCCACGCTCATTTCAGTAGTTGAGTACGCAATTAAATGATCAATTAT
>DWAJ01006506.1:0-10299 GCA_018238005.1 Eurema mandarina | reverse complement strand
GACAACCAATCAACGCTCGCGCACCCGACGATCACGCGCCCCGCGCGCCGCGCCGCTACCTCGATACCTTATTTTTGACTTCTGCGCAGGTTTCGTTCAGCGCTAAAGATTCGTGACGCGTACTATAACTTCGTAAGACATCCTAGTTAGGACGTCTTACTTTTAGGAGATTGATGGCAGGTCTTATGTTTATTTGTATTCATTCGCAACTGACAAAACTATCTCTTTTATTTAATTATTTGTATTTATTACACTAACAGATTACAGTCGTCTGATGATTACTTATAAACACAACATTGGTAACTGAACGAGACAATAAAGAAAATAGGTACCTAGTGTATGTAATAGTCTGTAATTATTAAAATTTTATATAAGCCGAAAGCGATTAATTAATATACTTAAAAAGATACTTAAATAGGTTTAAATATGTCGTTATGTACATGAGAGGTGGTAGATAGATATTTGGCTTTCATACTACCAGTAACAATGAAATGATATAATAGACAATTTATACCAACCGAAAAAAGTGTTCCGCACAGGAGCGGCAGCACACAGAGATAAATAATAAAACCAACTAGGAAAAGAGAGAGAGAGAGAGAGTTTTGTTAGTTGCGCGTGCAAGCACCGGCAACCAACCACCTAAAGGTAAGACGTCCTAATTAGGATATTTTTGCGTCTTTAAAATTTTGCGCTTATAATATATCTATTTAATATAATATCATTGACCAATTATTTTCTTATACTGTGGGAAATTACCAAAAATGTCTACATCAGAGTTAGCAACATATATTTCGTTATATGTGCGGCACAATCTAACCAGCGGATTGTAATAGGATGTGTTATTTTTATAAGTTTTTAAAGCGAAAATTTTAGGTTTTCATGTCTTGTGCATGGTGGTAATAGCTAATCCTTATTGGTTTTATCCTTTTATCTGTTTTCTATCAAGTGCGGAACAGTATTTTCGGTTGATTTGTAGCTGTATAACATATCTATTAAATGTAATATCATTAATGTGCAGAGACAGAAAATTAACATTGATCGAAATATCGCACTATGAAACGATCTATATTATTAAAGAAATGTATAAAGTATTGTTTGAAAAAGTAATTAATGCAAAGATATCCTAGGAAATCTAGAAAAAACCCAACCCTCCAATATCTTAAATGTTTTGCATTTCCGAGTGCTATTTAGGAAATCTATAATGATGCGATGCGATGCGATTTAAGGAATTACGTACATTTCCTAGGAATTGTATGCAATGACGGATTTTTTTTTCTTTGATTGATGGCTCGCGAGTCGCGCGGTTTGCGCATTTGCCACAGAGCGAATTAAAAGGTTGGGAAACAACGTATTAAAAAAAGCAGGATCGGATTCGGAAGGGAGAAATTAGGAAAGTTCACCTAATCTCTCCCTTACATATTATATCCTCGAACTGTTCGAGGATATATGAAAATACTATTTAAATAGGAATAAATTTAAATGTGATACCTACCTATATAATATTTTTTCAACACTGAACTTAGCGCTTATGACTTCACTCTACTTTATACGTAGTGAATACATTCTCTTTGCTCTACTTGTTCATTTGAAACCAATTCTCGTAGTGTTACCAACTTAGGGGTTTTCCCCTCAGATTTAGGGGGTAATTAAGTGAGATGGGATTTTTTAGGGGTATTTTCAGGGATTTTTTGACTATTCAAATTGTTTAATGTATAAAATATCATTTTTTTCTATTAAGTTAGTTACCATAATACCCACTGTAACTGGCTATTGGCTACAAATCTCCTAATCACACCTCTGTATGTCCGATTTCAAAAGTTGCGCTATCCCCAAAAGCGTTACTTTATAGAGCTTCTACTGTAAATTATTTTTAGGGAGAAAACTCAATAATTAATTCGATTTTAGGGGTTTTGACACCAACATGGGACAAAGAATTTTAAGAGTTGGTAACACTCAATTCTCGTTCCAATTATGCTTCGGCAAAATTCGCCTTTGTGCGTCACTGAGTCGCATTAAGCTTCGTTATTGGAAAACTAACATGGACGAAGGTATAAGCATTGACTTTTTTTGTTATATTCAAAATGTGAATTCAATTTCATTTTGAAAATTGAATCTATAAACAAATTTATTTTTTACAGAATCATACTTTTGTAAACATTGCAATGGCTCGATCGAGTCATTGAATGATGCAGGCGATCATAAATGTTTTCGGGGAAAAGAACATATTTATCAAGATGAAAAAATGTTATATGTTCATAATTACAAGAATAAAAGTAAACAAAACCATGAAGAGCAAGTATATGACAACGAAAAGTCTGAAGTACCTTTATTATCAAGTACAAATAGCTTTATATTATATTTTCGACAACTTTTTACCTAACTACTACCTGTTCAATTTTTTTAGCAAGAAGTTAATTAAGAAATATAACCACTGATTAGTTTTTTTGTAAGTTTTAGGTTACACTGAATATATTGAAAGTGATGAAGACTTAAGTCAGTCTGCAGATTTTCAAACAGAAAGTAATTCTAAGAAAAGTAAGTTTAATTTTTTTTTTTCTTTAACAATCGTTAATAGACTGTAAATTAGATTTTGAATATTAATTTATAATTGCGGGTTGTGTTTCAGGTGCAGTATGGACAAAGCAAGCCACAATAGCATTGCTTAGCATATACGAAGCAAATATACAGAGACTTACTGATATGGGCATAAAATCAGCGGTTTGGAAGAAAATATCAGACGGCTTAAAAGATTTAAGTATACAGGTAAATATACTTATCATTATAGCTTTTAAATGTGTATTGATTATAAATCTTCATTATAGGCATTAATTTATGGTTGTACAGGTAACAGCAGATCAGGTTAAGTGGAAATTTAATCGCTTATTTAACAAATATAAGGAGTGTATCAACAACAATGAAAATGGAAGACCTTATATGACGTTTGAATATTACGAGCAATTTGATGAAATTTTTAACAAAAAGCAAAACACTTCCTCTTCAAGTTCATTTTCTTCTTCACTACTCACTAGAAATAAAAAAAAAAGAAAGATTCAAATAATTGGATCAAAGAACATAAGTAAGAATAAAAAATTGAAAATAAATACTATATGCAGCGAAAATAATCCACCAATTGATGATTCTCCAAAAGTCAAAACAACTCCAAATGCAGACAAACAAACAGAAAGAAACCAGCAACGCATTATAGAAATTTTAGAAAAAATTCAAGAAAGTCAAAAGTCTAGAGATGAGAAAATGACTACATACTTAAAAATGAAAGAAATGGATATAGATTTAAAGAAAAAAGCTATTGATATTCGTGAAGCTGAACTGCAAGTCAAAAGAGATGTTGCGAGTGAAAAATTAAAGTTGAACCAAAAAAAGCATAAAGACTGGTTAGATATGGAAAAATTGAAATGTGAGCTTTTAAAAAAACTTGTAAATAATCGTACTGACACCGAGGAATCTACCAATAAATAATGTATAAGAGTTCGTTGTGTACCTGAAAAGTTTATTTTTATGACTGCTTTATGTTAAAATTGATGTTTTTTTTCCACTTCTGTATGTTGTTAAAAACTACATACAACTCATATTTTTTTTATTTAGTTATTAACAATAAATTACTTATTTATATGAAGATCAATTTTTTATTGTATTTACTGATTATGACAATTTAATTTTTACAATTCAATGTATATTGGAAAGTACATATATGCTTAATTATGAATTTATGCAAGTTGAACATCTGGAAACAATTCACTGAATAATTCCATTCTACGATCTCTATCATTTTTAATATTATATTGATATTGTTCCTTAGAACTGTCCTCTAAATTTATATTCACATTATCACCATATAAATTTTCGTCTTCAAAGTCATCAAAATTGTCATGTACATCCAAACAATAATTATGCAAAATACATGCTGCTGTAACAACCTCTGATACAAATGATACATCTCTGTACTCTGTAAAGGACTTAATTCGTTTAAAACGGTTTTTCAAATGCCCAAAAGCTTTTTCGACTGATATTCGTGTAGATGAATGTAAAAAATTGAATTCTTTTTGTTGTGGAGTTAAGTCACCATTATCTCGAAATGGTGGAACAAGCCATGATAGTGATGGATATGCAGAATCTCCTATCAAAAAAGTGTTATTTGGAAATACATTTTCTTTATTAATGATACATTCTTCAAATAATGGTGATCTTTGAAAAACTTGAGCATCATGTAAAGATCCTGGCTCACCACAAAAAATGTTGGTAAACTTCATATTGGAATCAACCACTGCTTGGAGCTTTATAGAGAAATATTTTTTCCCATTACGATATTCTACAGCATCCTGAGAAGGCTTTACAATTCTTATATGCATACAACCGATTGCTCCTAAAATATTTGATATTTTCTTTTTTGTGAAAAATCCTTCACATGTACTGATTATTGCATGATTAGTCTGAGGCCACTTTATAACATCATCCAATTTTGTTAGAAGCCAAGTTATGACACGGCGAATGACTCTGAATGTTGATGAAATTGATATATCAAATACATTTGATATAGTCCGCAATGGTTCAGTATTTGCAATAAATAACAAAAATATTAAAAAGCTTATTTCAGCACTGATAGGTTTCATCCCAAAGGTATTCTTGGGAATAAAGGTTGATGTTTCCAGTTCATCTACAAAAAATTTTCAGTAATATATCGTATAAATTTAAAAAAGTCAAAACTCAAAAATATGAATTCTTAAAATACGTACGTATCAGATGATATGCAGTAGTTCGCGATAATCGAAAATTTTCTTTGAATTCAGCATCCGTCCAAGTTTTTACTAAATTAAGATAATTTTCTACTCTTTGCTTACGACAACCTGTCATCATATATTTTATTAATGGCTCAAATAACTCATCTGTTTCATTATCATAAATATTTTCAATAAATATATCACTTGATACTGAACTAATAGATTGATTTGAACTCGAAGTACTCGATAAATCATCATCACTATCATCTGGGTAAGTCGTTTCAATTAAAAAGTCTATTTTAGAAAACATTTCTAAAAATTACTTAAAGAGAATGTTTAAAAAAATAATCCAAATCAAAATCACTTTTATTAACCGTAAGTTTCCAATTTCAAATTTATGTACACCATGTATATATATATCTAGACGTAGTGATTACATTCTCTTTATATTATTATTATACACATAAATAGAAAACTAATTAAATAATATAGAATCCAAACAGAATGAATAACTAATGAATGTTAGAAAGTAGAATCATTTACACGAAAGAAGTACCTAGCGCACCGCGGTGATTTTTGGAACTAAATTTGACAGATCGGCAGTGCTCCCAACTTAGGGGTTTTCCCCTCAGATTTAGGGGGTAATTAAGTGAGATGGGATTTATTAGGGGTCTAAAATTTTAAGAACTATTTTCACGGATTTTTTGACTCTTTAAATAATGTTACCTTTATAAAAGTTACCTTCCCCTCAAATTAGTTACCATAATACTCAATCTAACTGAAACAGAAAAAGAAAACTGTAACCAGAATTACAAAATGTAAAGGTGATATTGAAACAAACGGCGATGTTTCTATCGCCGCTGTTCACAATATTATTCAATAAAAGTCTGAGTAAAACATAGAACTTTTTTTCTTCACCCAATTTTCTCATTCCTCCCCTGTAAAAAATATTCTTTTTATTCCAGAAATATAGTAATATACTTAAGGGGATTAATATACTTAAAAGGAAACTCAAAATATTAGTCTACATACTTTGAATGTGTTTCTGATCGTGTTCAATGACCGTTTGACGGTTTGACATACGAAGTAGACAGAAGACACAAGACAGTTATGTTGTCGAATTTCAGAAAAATCGAAAGGTTTTAGTTTTCTATTGCTAAGACTTTCGCTAAAGTGACTCAATTATTTTTATTTTTAAAATAGAATCCCTTCTTGGCTTATGTTATTGATAAGAGCAGTCATGCATAATTTAGAACATGTTATAAAAAGTCAGAAACTAGTTTTGAGTAGGCGGTGTTGATGTGTCGAGTCAGTTGTTGTGGTGGATTGTGTGCATTTCGTGATTTAAAATTGTTGTTGAAGCAGCAATATGCACGAATTGCTGAAACACGTGCTCACCGAGCGCGACCTGACCCGGGCGGGGGATATTTTTGCAATCCCGGATTCGGATATTGTAAATGATATAAACGAAGTCGTAAGTGTTTACTAATCTTTTCCACTTAAAATAAAGACCGGAAAGTTGTTCTATGCTATACTTACTTGAAAGTCAAAATTTTAAAAATATTATTTTATTTATAATTTTATAGCGATTGAATATGACAACTTATCAATCCAACAAGTGAAAGTGGCCTTGTAATGTGTATACCTCTTGGATTATCGGAAATATATTTTATTTTTTATTTTATAAATTAACAATGCAGGATTTTGAAATAAACATATTGGCAATTGGCCATACGAGAGAATTAAAAAAAGAACATGCAAAACAGTGTTACCACATAAATCTCATGAATTTTAATGACTTAAACTTGTTAACATAGACTGCGCACTTATAAGTATACCACTTTTGTACTCGCAAAAGTTTATGTAATCCTTAGAGTATAAAAACATTATTATTTATTTAGATTAACTCTTGTAGATCTCTATCATAATAGTCAAAATACTCAATAATGTTTGCTTTTAAAGAGTGCCAAATATGCTTCCTGGTTCTTTTCTTTGGACCTTGTATTTGAAAATAATGGTATTAAATTGCAATGTCATGATATAACAAGTTTTTTTACCTAGCTGAAATGAACTATTACAATTATCACAATTGATTTTTTTCATATAGTTTTCATACTACTTATGTTTATACAATGTGTAAAAGAAATGTGTGGTCATATTTTTGCGTGATGTTCATGCTCATAGATAGTCTATATACAAGTCCCCAGATTAAAATAAACATATTTGAGATTTATTATTTTACTTATTCATCAATTAAATCAATAATATAAAAATCAAAACAAAAATGTCATCACTTTTCAAATTCTAATGACAGAGACAGCAGTAACTTTTTCAATGAAATGCATTGTCATAGGGTCATGCGGTCATTGACACGTAACAGCTGATAGCTCTAAAGTGATGTCGTAGTGTCTATAAATTTAAAAATTGATATGCTGTTCAATAGAAATATAAAATCAATATCTTGATTATAAATACTTCAAATGAAATGAATTTTCATTAATTACATTAATTTAAAATTAGGTATTCTTTGAGATCCTTAAATATGACCACGCATTTCTGTTACACATTGTATAAAAAATAAAAGCAACTCATACTGAATATTGTTGCAGCTGAAGCAAATAACGGAAATATCTTCCCGGCCAGACTATATTCGTAATGACCGTGATCAAGCTCTGATAGAGATATGTGTTACACGGGTTACATCATGTATAAAAGAGACTGGAACACTAGAGAAGTATTGCAGTGCCTTAGTAGCGTTATTGGAGTCTTGCCTACACCATAACTTAATGCCTGTGGGACATTTACGAGATGACGATCCGCCGCATGCTAAAATAGCGTCTGATGTCATAGCTTGCATAGTATTGGTAAGAATTTTTATATAAATAGATTTTTTCGTAACGAAATTTGGTTGCTTGGCAGAAATTGAATCACCATCTCTTTGTGTGCTAGATCAATGTCCAAAAGCATGCTGTGACAGCATTTAATTGTATAAGAATGAACTTGATTGTATTTTGTCACTGTAGGATTCGATTTTATAGCCATATATATCTCTTAATTATACACAATTATTGTTATTGTATTTTATGTATTGTTTTGATATCCACCCTCACGCAAAAACCGCGTCTTGACCTGGAGTTGTGGATATCAGCCTGTAATACCAAATCACACCATATCAAAGCATAGTTGAAGTGCTTAAATGTTTATTGTATGTAGCTGTTATCAAATTAATAAATGGATATTAATTACAATTATAAATATGTTGTGGTAATCAATTTACCTTGTTGAAATATTCATTGTATCAACAATAATAACTATGTAGATCATTTTCGAATTTTCAAAGCACTGATACAAGAGTACTTATATGTATATAAATATTTTCGACCTTTCTTATTAAGGTTTCCTACTCAAAGAATAAATTGTGAGGCTATTAAAATGTTGCTATGACATACAGTTATTTGTAAAAATTTCAATAACCCTTATTTTCACTGTTTTATTTCTGTTGCCACCATATGAACAAATACATTCAATATGATTTTGAAAAGGTTGCAGTTTTTTTTATAACATAGGGGGTAAACTAGTAGGTTAGCCACCTGATGAAAAGTGGTCATAGGTAGCTCACAATCGTCTAGATTTGCCAATAAATTAAATTTAAACATAAATAAAGCAGATTTTGTAAAATTTTAATGTTTATCAACAGGTATCCTTTCCCCTCCAATCAGACAAAGAGACAAGTGGTAACGCAGAAGTGATGGAACTGTTCCTACCAGTTGCTGTACAATTCCTTCACAAAGGCAACCGGGAGATCTCTCGCCATATGGCCCGGTACCTTTCGTTAGCTGCAGTGCATCATGCTGTGTTACTGAAGCCGCATGTACAAACTATCATGGACTCTATCATGTCTGGTAAGAGTAATTTTATTTTGAACACTAGTACTTGATAATGTACTTGATATGTGACATACATAAGTAGCTTTTACGTTTCAAAGCAATTGTTAACTGCAAGTTGCATTTCCCAGCTGCGAAATTTTCATCAATATCTTGGGTATATAGTAAAATAGTTTTTATCGACTTGGAGTGGTGGAGTAACTTAACCGTCGTAAAATAATTGATAAAATCGGTTAAACAAGTTTTCCCTCTTGTTTGATGGAAATAGACAAACATACAAATGTTTCCTGTTTTTAATGTTATAGATTCATATATAACATATAATATAACGAAATTTTGACATAAAAAGTCAAATACATACATAATGATATTATTGTATAGACATTTTTAATATTTTTTTGCTACATATAGCTAAAAATATATTTTGTCAATGATTGCGTATTATATTATCTTGATTGATACACATTGATATATTTCATTGAAGGACTTTTATCTTTTTTACTAAAAAAGTGATCTTTATCATTCAAAAAATATTGTTTTGTCGTACTGTTGAGATTAGTCTTAATGTTTTTATATTCCTTTTAACTCAAAAACGGCTCTACCAAATTTTGTTCGGTTCTTCTCCAACCTGAGTGGCTAAATACACTGAGTCACTTTCCACTAAACCTCTGTCCCAATGCATGAATGCTTAAATCTATAAAACAAGGTGCAAAGGGCTTAGTTGTGTTTTTTTTTAAAGACAGTTTGATTTAAGATGCAGAGCCCATGCATTAAGACAATAGACAGGACAGGATAAAAATTGTTACTCTAGATTGCCCAAAATTGATCAATTATTTTTGACTTTGTAATAAAAAAGGAAGACATAATTTTTCTGACGACCCAGTATTAAAAGAAATAGATCATGCGTTATGCGGACAAACCCGCTACATACATACATATGCAGTTTTAAATAATCTATCCAAAATAATTTTCAGGAAATTATCCCCTATGCAGAATTCTGACCAATCTATACGAGGTCTGTCCTGAACCGTTGGAGGGTCACGTGACTGCGCTAGTGGCGCTGCTGCCGCACGCCGAACCGGTCGAGAAGAGTTCCCTGTTCGCTCTGTTCGAGCTAATCGCTGATAGACGACCTGAAGCCTTGAAGACAGCGATCCCACAGCTGCTCTCATACTTGTGCCCCAACACTGCACCGCAGAACAGCCCTGGCTGTATGTGCTTGGATTTGCTTCAGGTGAGATTTTGTTAAGTCTGTAGTGCTCATGGAATTTCTGGGGATTGAAATTTACTGCTCAATTTTTTTAACAAAATATTAGCGTCTCAGTTGATTATCTTGCAAACGGATAGTTGAGATTAAAGTCGTCACTCAAAAATCGTAAAGGACTTCTAAATATATTCCACACCATGGAATATAATCTATGGTCGATAGATGGATCGATAATATGTTGACTAAAGTACTTTTGAGTTAAAACTTATAGTTTTACTAACAATCGCGAAAAACTTTTTTACTTTGGACCTTGAATATTTTTTTCCATACACAGGAAGCGATTTAATATTTTCTTTTGAAAAAGTTACCGCATACATTATAAAAGTTCACAATGCCTGGCCATATTAAAAAAAAAAAAACATAAAATACAGAATGTACGGTGTGTGTCAGGTGATAGGTCACGTGAGCGTGC
>DWAJ01006505.1:0-10300 GCA_018238005.1 Eurema mandarina | reverse complement strand
AAATCTACGGTATGCATTGAATAATGATATGAGTAGATAGTAAGTATAAGGACTATAGTTGTTACAAATAGTGAACTCACTCGAATAGTGCTTTAAAAAAAAAAGTTATAGCCAGCTTACAAAAAGTAGGGCATCTATCCCACTTTTACCCTATATAATTGAAATACACGATCCTAAGCTAATAATGGAATGAGATACGCAATTAATTTCTACGAGTTAAAACAATCGCATTGTCGAGAGGAAACTTCATTATCTACAATTTAATTACTTTATTATTTTGTCTCTGGGTGTAGTATCATACTCTTATGTCACCAACAGGCCTTAGCTTCTATAAATTAAAAATTAATATGAAATAAAGTTTAGGGACTCATATTTAACATAAACACTGAATAAGGGTTAAAACGTTTGCAAATAGAATTGTTATTTTTAAATAAAAATGTGTAAGCCATCTCCTGTGGTTTTTTTTCGTTTAATAACGGAATGACAAGTACTTCTATCTCGTGTGCTAGTCTACCGTTTAATCTACCAGCAGTAGTAGCAGAAGTAGCAAAAAACATGTACGAAAATATCTTACTAAGTTTCGGGTTTACATTTTTAGTAAATATAGACAAACAATATTGTAAGATTGTTTCTTATTTTTCGAAGTAGATTCGTTTAGAGCATATTCTACAGTTCAAACAACCAAGGGATTTAACAAACCTAGAATATTTACGATTACAAACTTGCCTTTGATAACTTTGTAACACTGTTTGAAAGTCAGCTGATCCTCTTTGGCTGTTGGGAATCAGTTGACATAATAGTTAACAAGGCCTTTGACAACGATTTGCATATTATCATTTAGATATCAACAAAGTGGTCGCTTTTATCAAAGTTAAATGTTTTGTAGGATTTAGTTTCAAACTTAAAGCTTAAAGATCATTTGCTATCTGATATTAAATTGACTATAGTCTGAGATTAAACATAAAGGGACCAATTTCGCACGATAAAATCCTTTTTTGAACTAAACATCGTTATGATGCGTTCTGTTATTTCCCTTCGTTTAGGTACTTTTCATAAAACTCTTGTGAGTATCATACCGATATTTTTCGTACTAGCGCCACGAATGTTGCCATTAAAGAGTTCCCCGCATCGAGCATTAGGAAATTGCCTGTTATTTCCAAATGTGAATTTGACATGAGAAAATATGTTCCAGATATTTTATCTTACAATTTGATATACATCTTCCAACGGTTACGGGATAAAAGTTTTTTATTGTCGTTATATTATGTTATCTGGAAACAAATTTGTACCTACGACATATCTATTATGTTATTTAATAAAAAATCCTACTTTAATAAACTGGTAGCGGTAAAAACTTTTATTGAGTTTAATATATTTAAAACGTACTTTATATGGAAATATAAAGATGTCGTCAAAGGCTATACGACGCACTTTACATAGCACAAAAGCAACACTAAAACTAAACGTTATGAAGCGTTTAAAACGAGTTTTCTCTGAAGAGCTCTCTCGAGTAAAGACACCACTTGAATCTTACCTTAAGGCTTCGGTCGATGTGCATATACTTGCATATATGTAGACAGTAGATATCTTTTTATAAGGTAACCAAGATTTATTTGGAAGTACGTTGAAGTCCTTCTTTTAATTAAATGTAGTAATAATGTCAGAGTGTTTTTTTTTTCATTGCCATTTTCAAGGGAGAAGAAAAATTAGTTGCAGTCAGAATTGGTATATAAATGTACGAATTCATTATTTAGTAAAAGAATCTCTAGTATATAACAACTTTAATAGCATATTTAAAACACATTTATGTTTGTTATTATTATAGGCACAGTTTCTGATCGCAGGGTTACTACGGGATAAAACTTGTATTTTTTAACCACGGGTCTTACGTACTTGTATGCTACATCCTCACAAATTTTCGTAATTATTATATCTAAGTATATGTAGGATGTTGTATGTAGCACATCCTCAACGTCACCGACTATTGAACACTTAGCCCCTTTTAAAATGTAAATTTAGCTGAAATGCAACAAACCTCTTAAGAAAACACGTGGTAGGGGGCGCCCTTTGACGTGAACTTATCTTTGAAGTGAAGATGCGTTTAAGTGATTTCCTAAGTATAAGTTTGAAAGTCCTGCTGACACGAGCTAAAGTTATCTATGGAATTGTGTTTCGACTTTGTTCTAAATCAAATGAAAATTTTCAAATGAACTTAATTGGTAATTTACTTAAAATACTCAAAGCAATGACAGTTACATCATTTGCTACTCGAGAACGGCTCTACTGATTATAAAATTTGTGTGCAAAAAGAAATGAAAAAAAAGAAATAATTTTCCTTTCATAGCTAAAGAATGTTATTAGTACAGATAAGAACGAACGTCTTGTTTTTTGTAGTAATACGATTACATATGTAATACTACGTAAAATATAGTAATACTGCAACAATCAATTGTCATATTTATTTGTATCACCGCAAATAAAGTTGGATCAAACTAAATGGCGTCCGTTGCTCCAATCTGATACGGGATATGAAGAGTCAGTTCTAAATGATTGAAACATTGATTGGAATGATTGGTAGGGCCGTGATTGCTCCGTCTGCTCTAACCTACTCGCTCATCCGAATTTTGAAAAATTGAATTCGCTTTTTAATTGAATACAATATACGTAAACTCACGCGTTAAAATCGGTGTAATAGATTAGATAGACTAAAATGGTCTTTAATAAAAATTTCTTGTATATGATACATATTTTGAGAGAATCGGATGATCTACTATTTTTGTTTTGCTGTAAAACTCACCGTTTAGCTGGAAAACGCGAAAAACCTTTTTTTGCAAACTTTTGCACAAGAGTATTGTATGGACTTTTCACAATTTGTTTGAAATAGTATCGTGAATATTCATCTTTATGCACCAATACACCAATTTAAGCTTAAGGAATTATTGTAATACTATATGAATGAAATACTTACATAATTGATCCAGACCCAGAAAATACTTATAGCACAATATTAATCTAGTTAAGATTCTACAAATGAAAAGTTAACACTCGAACAAATCTCGTTTCCTAAAGACGTTTCAATAACGCATTATTTACAAGCGAAGGCAACTCACTTCGTCAAAGTAATCGTAAAACGTTTACGGCGATTCCTTTTAATAATTTGTACATCTCATAAACTTTACCTCCCTACCTCCTCTCAACATTTTCTGCCACTCTTTGTGAGCAATCTGTAAAAATATCTTTTGTAACTCAATCGTTTGTAAATTATTACTAACTCCCTTGACGAAATAATGAAATTTTTATCGTAAAAAATATGCTCGAAGTTTTTAAAAATCGTGTGATTTTATTTGAGAAAAGTAAAGTGGTTCTATTATTTGTATGTAATTTAATTCTTGACACTTTTATTAAAGAATTTAAGTTCTCATGTTATTTACTTTTTAAGATTACATACAACGTAATGTTATTTCGGTTAAATTCGTACGTATAAAATTTTTACCCGTGTAAGCAAACCAATTAAGTAGGTGGCAAGATGCGATAGGTACATACTACATATCATTGCGGGGGGTCGAATCATCCGACTGACAGTGATGGATCGAACTGATTTATCATTCTGCGATTAATTGCAACCGGCAGGTGACGCGGTTCAACATATACCTCATTTGTTCTTACAGATTTATACCTTTGAGTAGTAATACGTACGATAGGGTCGTGATATTGATTATGTTAACGTATCATATTGAATAAAGGAAATATCAGTGAATTATTATAATATTCACTGATATTTCCTTTATTCTCTTTAGGCTCTTAAAAGTGCATGCAGTAATTATTACATATAGGTAATTTAGAAACACAAAAAATTGTAATATTAAAAATAATTAAGTAGTAAATATACTTTATCTTTAACCATACAATGAGATAAAATTTTAAGTGTCACAAAAGTGTTCAATTAAGGAAACTGAGATATGAGAAATAGAGCTTCCTGAAGTCGACTAGATATTAAACAAGTATATTTTTCTCAAACGAATATACTGTCCGCAGACTGGTGTGGTACAAATCTCAATTATTGTGTGCTCGTAGTTCTACGAGAGCTACGACATGCTACGAGCTACGGTACATTGTAGAGTAATGCTACGAAAAGCTTTGTAGTCCCTATTTCTGCTATTTTTATTTTACAGCACTTTTGTTTGTATTTTATATAGCTTCTAATTGGCTATGAAGTTTGCTGGTACGAAATATGCACAATATTATTCTGTAGTCTATGGGTGAAGTGAATTTAAAACAAGAACTTAAAATATAGTAATTTCACTGCTTAAAAATACGAATTAAATATAGCATAATGATTCTTAAAACTGTGGACATCATAGTCGAGATATTTAAGTTTATCTGAAAGTTGACCGTTTATTATAATATTTAATTAAAGTCTGCTTTTGGTTTACAACGTTGTGACATTATTTTACTTGTACAATTTGTTATTAATCATAGTGTTGCCACTTTTAAATATCAAATACATTTTTAGCCAAAAACATGTCCAGATTAGAAAAATTAATTACTATCGTCTTAACCTATACCGTAAAATACTTAATCACATAGACGCTATTATAAACATAGTTGTTGTAAGCAATTATCCCGACAATATACCGTTAACACGTCTAGAATATCGGCTTGAAACGGATCGCGAGCTCATCAAAGGTATCGCAGCGGGCAGCCCGCCAACTGAGATTGATTAGTTTCGGCTTTACGTGTAGTGTAACAGTTTTATATAGAAGTACACAGTTTAATCTAAAATAAAAACTAATTTATTAAGGTTTCTATTCTGAAGTTTTATCTGAATTAAGGTTAAGAAATGAGGATCTTAAAAATGTTTACTTTTGTTCAAAGTAAGTCGAACGTATTGATTTTAGACGTGTAAAAAATTCTTTATAACTATTAAATTTACAGTTCTAAACCATAGAAGTATAGGTAAATGGTGTTTAAGATTTTTAATGCTGGTATCATTGTTTATCGTTAATGTTTATGATAGTCTTATAGAAATAAATACGTATATTTATTCGTAGTTATATACGTAGCTTACGTTTCATTTCAAATATTTTCTGTTAAGACAACGTAATTGTCGACCCAGAGTCGTTCAGCGTACCTCAACTTTCAACTAGACGCAAGATGATCTCAATTTAAAGTAAACAAATTTCCTGCATTCCTCGACTGCGATTCCGACGTCACATTAATTCTACGTAAACAAGACCGCACTAGCTCTGTTTATTTAAATTCTCAGGCGTCTCTATTTCACCTACTTTATGCACTCCTTACTTTCAAATTTTATTATTGTTTTATATTCAAATGTAGATTGTTATGAAACACGTGATAATTCCTTAAAAGTGTAACTTTGCTCCGTTTTGTACAGATGGACATTATATTTCACGCTACAGTAGGTATATGTATAGTAATTTTTCAGAAGTTTTCAGAAGTTATTATTATTATTATTTTAATTGAAGTATTCAAACCCTGTTTAAATATTTACATAGTTATTAACAGCGTCAATAAGAATAGGGATATTGGAAAAAATAAAATCCAAATTTACTGAAGAATCATAAGAATCATATCACTACTTTCCGAAGCGGACTTACTTCTATCATTATTAATTAATTATTAATGACATGACAGTGTTACTATATTATCACCTTTATTGATTTAAGTGACCTTGCATGGAAGGAAGATTGTTCTAAATACCTTAAAATGTAGCTTATATACATTTTAATGTGGCTTCGCTTGCTCAGTGCAATTTGTCAATTAAATAATTTGGAAAAATAAAGTAGCCTAAGTTCATTCCGATACCTCTCAAAATTTGCGTACAAAAATTCTTGATAATCGGCGAAGTAGTTTTTGCTTGAAAGCGTAAAAGACATCCCTACTTTCACATTTATAATATTACTAGCATCCCTAGTTTCACATATTCCGGATTTGTACCGAGATAAAAATTATCCTATCTAGGGTATTATCCATCTACATACCAAATTTCAACTAAGCCGGTCCAGCTGTTTTTGCGTGAAAGAATAACAAACATACACCTCATAAACTTTCACAGTTATAATATTAGTACGATAGGATAGTAGCAACTAGCAAGTAAGGATATAAGGCGCAGTTCGGTCCATAAATCCAATGCACTCAGATAGTCAAATACTCGTTACACACATTACTTGTCATTGTTCTGACGCGGGTCCGCAATTGAATCGCGTTCCCGCCTCCCCGGGGACTAGCCCGGATCAATCATGGAAATACTATCCGTCAGTTTCGAATTAAACCAGTGCATATAGATATTATATGGGTTTGTGTCTACTGAATTTGGTTTGTGTTTTTTATTATACCTACTAGCTAGCTGTGCCCGCGGGGTATTTGGGAATTTAAAATTGTGTATTTTTCGACGGTGAAACGTAGCCTATATGTTAGTCCAGGCTGTCAGCTAACTCCTGTTTTATTAAAATCACTTCAGCCGTAACAAACATGCATACTCACAAACTTTCACCTTTATAAGTTTAGATTATTATACGTTGTTGATCGTAACGTTCATAGAGTCAAAAATTCTTCTACGTCAATACTAAAATTAATCAGAGTAAATAATTGTAAATTTTGTATTTAAAATTAATCATATATAAATTTATACTTATTCAGCTTATTTTGTAAGAGTTAAGATATGTATATTTGTGCTTGAACAATTAATGGGTTTAATGTAGTCGTTTAATATGGAATTTACTAGCATAGTTTTTATTTACCAAGACCGAGATATAAATCTTACGTAATAACTATCTATCTTGAGCTAGATTTCAGCCAATTACCTTTTGTTATCGCGTTTTTTCGTTTTAAGGTAGGTACGGAATATAAAATCAATGCTTAAAAATACTTTTTCAAACAATTTTCTGGTGAATAAAGTGCTATAATCTGAGTGAAGATTGTGTACCGTAAATAGGGTCAGTTTCTCTCCCCGGGGAAGTAATCGTCCCTCACGTCTTACAATGACATTTTCCTGATCATTCGCGGCAATATTTATTTCCTTTTATTTTGGGTTTGTTTGTACAAAAAGTCTAATCTTTCGTTATTTTAAGATTTGATATATTATAAGATTTTTATGTTAAAGTTTATTATAATTTTGTTTATTAGACAGAATATATGCAAAATACGTCAAGTGATGTAAATTTGGATAGCGAAATCGGCAAATTGAGTTTGGAGTTATCGGTAAAAGCGTAAAATGGAGTGCATTGGTTGAGGGCGTGTGACGGGAACAGTTTGCTCTCAGACGGGTGGAGTGGAATTTGTTGATATTTAACACCTCAACACATACTGCCTAGTGCCTACGCCACATACGCAACTGGCTTCGTCTTATTAATTATTCGTTTTCTGGATCTGTATCCTTAATGGAGTATTTGTTTGAAAATATTTTATCATTGTTAATTTTTTTTGTTCATTTTAAATCAAAATCTGTAAGAAAAGTAGTACATTTTTTAATAATAAGAAATTTGTATGATAATTAATTCATACATGTGCCTAAAATGAGTAGAATCTAAAAAAATTATAACGTTTATTGAATGTAGTTGTAGGTAGTAATGCAACCTACCTACCTATGTAAACTATTACTGAACGAACAAAATTATACCACAAAACTCCTTAACGTAATGGCTTCCATATAAACATTGGTCCAGGATTTAATACAATTATGTTCACTCTGTTCGTGTCAGTCACGCAAATGAAATAGCTGTCCGGCGGATCGGGCTTAGCCATAACCCGACATGACGTGTGCGGTTACATAAATCCAATACAAAGGATAGCTTTACCTTTTTTATGTAGTAATATTCAACTATTTTGAGTGAAAAAATATTTACTGTAAGTAGGTTTAGATCATTCTATATTACTAGATATTATTTACTATTAAGTTTACCAATCAGAAAATGTACGAAACATGATAAAATCTACCAAGTTTATCTCTAAAATTGGATTGTAATTGAAATGTATATGTTTTCAGCAATTATTGTTACAGTATATAAATGAATAAGCTAATATTCCGTCCAACGAGCTAGTTATCGTTATCGACGCGGAATACAAAGTTCAAATATCACCACCGTTTTTTGAATGTGAAAGTTATAAGAAAGCTCTCTTTCTCTCAAGGGTCTCTACCCTTCTCAGTATTTTTAAGTATTACTAAGCAGGTTACATCATAAAAAGCCAAAAGGAGGTTAAATAATTCATTTAACAAGTATTTTAACTATTTTGATCATTATTTTTGTCCTTATAATACGCAGATTTATTCACGAATGTATTGCATACCTCGTTTGTTTTAAAAACAAACATGTAACGTTTCCATATATCAAATTTATAATTAATATAGCAATGTAAAATTTGCAAGCGCTTTCAAAAGCCGACATTGTGCTCGGGGCTCCGCAGCAGTTAATATTATGTGAGATGACAAAGACGTACGGGTACCATAACATAAAATATTGGCTCGAATTTATTAGTGAATCTATGAACAGGTGCGGGGAACACTCGCATCACATTTAATGTTACGTAACGTATTATATAACGGCTTTTGTTTGTGATTTGTAACGTAATTGTAATTATATTTTTTTACTTTGTTAGTTACTTTTAATTAATTGGTTTTTTGCTGATATATTTAACAATAAAATGTTTGATATGTGTAAATGTTTGATTTGAAATAAAGTTCTTGATATTATCACGTAGTAGGGGGCTATCCTTGGATATCTTAAAAGTAATTTGAACATTATTTAACTAAATGATATACATTACGTAACACATTGTGTGTCATAAGCTATAGATTTGCTAACTATGTATCACTAGTTTCGATGCACCTTAAACAGTGACTAAATTTATAAGGAGCATAATAAGCATATACGTATAAAACGAACGAATAAACCATTAGCTTATTAATGACATCGTAACATGTTTACAATCTAGTTATAATGGGATCGCAAAATATATTTCGCTACAATGTACGAGTATAGCGTCCTTACTTAGTGAAGTCTCAATTCACTTAGGAACATTGTTGGTTTTATTCGAGCGGGCGAGGCGACGTTGTAATTATAAACAGAATTAAATTCTCTAGGATCAGCCTAAATGATTAAAGCGCGCTGAGGTTGTCAGGAGTTTAAAACGAGATATTACCTAATGCTTTTTTTTCTTGTTTGGAAAATTACATTTTTTCGCAAGTGCTCTAAGGAGATTTTCGAAATATACCTTCACTGTCCTGTACATAGGCAGCGATACCATACACGCCAACTTAACACGAGACCCTTAACACATCGTGTGTTTAAAAACTTTAAAACGTTAAATTTGAAACTTAAAAAAATATAAAAACCTACTTGTGGAATGATTCCATGTTTTTCCTATTTTTATTGGTGCGTTATTAATTATTATAATATAATATATGGCTCTGTACAACCTATATCTATTTAGGTACTGAAAACGTTTATTGTATACTTTTTGTATAAAATCGTCATACCTATTGTTATCATCAGTTTTGTTAACATTGCCAAACTTATTTATTTAAGCAAATTGTTCCTTGCTCTATTAATTTTCTCGTCGGCATTTTAACATTTCTCCTATTATTTTTTTTATAGAATTAAAATTAAAAACATTACAACAACATTAAATCATCGTACTTTCAAATTACCCGGTAGAATAAAGTATATTATAAAAAAATATATTTTTCCTCGGAATCTATAAAACCTATTTGTTCTTCGTTTCTCTCGCAAACACTTAATCCATTTTACTTAGGCTAACAGTAGATTCCTCACTTAAAGTTAACGTGAGTTAGCATTTAGCCATCAATAATCCACTAAAAGGCAAAGTCGTTAGAGCGTTGGAAATTAGCTCCGAAATGAAGTGAGCAAATTTAAAGCTGGGAATCGAGTCGAAAGCTCAATTTCAAAGGCCAATCCAGAAATTAGTTCCAAAGCAAACGTTGACCCATGGTCGAAACTTCGCAAAGGTTCATGCTGGTTTATTTTATTGATGCCGGTCCGATTCACAGTTAGAGTTACGAGATAACTACGGTTAACCGGTTTTTACGGTTCAACCTAAGTATAGTTAGAAAACACTTTTAAATCGGTTCTAATCTTGGAATTTCAATCGTTAAAGGTTGGATTAAATTAATAATAAAAATAACTTTTCTTATTTTTCTTCTTCGTCGTGACCTCATGACTGAGGGACGTGACTATGGTGCGTCACCCTGGCCACCATTTTCTTCCAGTCACTTCGGTCTTGAGCCATCTGGATGGATGTTTGCAACGAAGCTCCCGTAGCG